>JAQFZH010001493.1:0-20922 GCA_034695485.1 Entomobrya nivalis
TCAAAATATCCGGAAAAAACACAAAACATCCAAAAAAATCAAAATTTTCAAAAAAAAATCAAAATTTTCAAAAAAAAATCAAAATTTTCAAAAAACTCAAAATATCCGGAAAAAACACAAAACATCCAAAAAAATCAAAATTTTCAAAAAAAAATCAAAATTTTCAAAAAAAATTCAAAATTTCCGAAAAAATTCAAAATTTCCAAAAAACCAAAATTTCCAAAAAAGATTCAAAATTTCCAAAAACATTCAAAATTTCCGAAAAAATTCAAAATATCCAAAAAAGATTCAAAATTTCCAAAAACATTCAAAATTTCCGAAAAAATTCAAAATTTCCAAAAAAATCTAAATATCTAGAGTAATAGTTATGACCCGATGCTGAACCCCTCCTGACCTCATGCTGACCCTCATCTGACCTCATACTAACCACCTCTATCAAAACATGCAGTAAAACAATTTGCCCATAAGCTAACGTGTGACCTTTGACCCATCCTGTCCCTAAGGGGGTTAGGATTTGACCCGTGGTCCCTTGAGAAAACTTGATCTACTTTTAAGCCTCTATCAAAATAAACAGTAAATTTTTTTTGCAAAAGCCAACATGTAAGCTTTTACTCCCTCCTGGCCCCAAGGGGTTTGACACCGGACGCTGAAAACAACCAGCAATTGAGGTCTTGATCTGAGGAGTCTGTGCCCCGAGTTTGACGAGAATCAGTTGAAACGTTTTGAAGATAGAGCGGGGACGGACAGACAGACAAACAAACTAATTGCATAACTACGATTTCTCTTCAATCATCTACGTAATAAAAACTATCATCAAAAAAGTTAAGTGAGTAAAATACAAACGCTCTAAAACGGGTTAGATACAAATAATAGTCGAAGTTAGATTAACGGGTCACATTCAATCAACCGCTTGTCGGCAGATATGGCAAAACCCACGGGTTTGGAGATAGAAACCCGCGGGTACGGGTTTTAATGGATTTAAACGGGTATTTGGGGTGTAACGGGTTTTAACGGGCGCCCCTTTAAAATTTGAATTTGGCGCACTTTATTTTACTCTATGGCTTATATGGGCCCCATGTTAATTTAATTAAACCCGTTAAAACCCATTAAACCCATCTCGCGACCTCTCAAGTGGGTACGGGTTTTAACGGGTTTTAACGGATGTACCCAGCCCACGTAGAAACCCGCTGCCATATCTGCTTGTCGGTGCTAGTTTTGTTCTATAATATAATATAAGAAGCTCACCATTAGAGTACCGCATTCATTTTATTTTATCATTATTAGTAACGTCTAGTTATGGTTCCGTAGAAGCGTTTCAAAAAGTACAGTATCCTCGGATTTTTTCTAAAGGTTGGGAATAAATTTGAAACGTTAAAAATGCACGTACGTTTGCTGTTGTTACTCTATCATGTACATCATTATTCCACGCATTTATCGAATCGTATGGGTTTTCAAATAGTCATAAATATTCAAAAATTATTTGAATGATATAGTACAAATGTAGCATAGGGACAGTGCATACTACGGTTATTTATTTCAAGATTTCAGACAAGTGATGTCATGAAATGTGATCCTGAACTTGAATGAACTTGTTCTAGGGGAACTAATTAAAGTGTTTTAAAATTGAAATTGAGAATTTTGCAAGGGTTGTAGTATATTTGTATTCAAGTGTAAAGAAATATTTTTAACATTTGTCTCAAATAAACAAATCTGTAGCCTGTTACATTCGCATACAAATTGTGTAATAGCTTATATGCAGCATATACACAACTTCATGCGGATTACTTTAAAATCAAATTACGCCCTGAGTGTGTGTCTTATGAAATGATGTATGCACTCGTATTTTTCAGGACTAAAATTTAGCTTGTTTTATTATTACCTTTTTTTGATTTATTTATTATGCATTTTTTCCATCTCGTCTATTAAATTAAACAACTAACAACAACATTTAATTCAATATGTAAGAGTTCATTAAGGTGCCCAGGCTCACTTCTTCACCTTTTGCGTTCAAATAATTTAGAGAAACAAGTAATCTGGGTCTGAATGAAATAAACAGATAGATTGTAATTGGGAACGGAGAGAGCTAACCTATACATGTGTGCAATTTTCAAGAATGGAATATCTCACTGTGCCAAAATACTATGCAACGATCCACATCACAGATTTTCCATTCATGTCACTATCTTCAAAATGCACGGCAATTTTACTATGGAACAAGTGATGCCTTTCTCTGCCGTAAACTTTCACTTCATTGGAAAGGAGAAAGCTGGATAGGATATGACACGGTAGCAAAAAAGCAAGATGTTTTTCTAGCATTACCCTCAGTTGCCGTTTGCCAGTTCTCCGAGATAGATCTCCTGGTTTGCTCTTCCAAGAACAAAAACGTTTTGCACGTCGAGCATTTCAAAAAATGGATTGGCTAGAAAATATGACGTATTCGGATATATCATCCTTAAATTTCAGCAGTTTTGATAGTGAATCCGACAATATAACAGTTAATTTTGCGAATATGTCCATAAATATTGATGAGGCGAATATAACTCGAAATCAATCCGAGAAACATCACGTGTTGTACCAAGTTCCCACTGTTGAGTTTACTTTATGGGGCGATTTGCTTTTTGGCAATTTTGGGAAACATTTGGTGCTCAGCTTGGTAAGTTGGAATTTATCCAATTTTTTAAATATATATTTTGATCAAATATTTAACCCTCATATTATTTCAGCGAAAAACCTTAACCTAAAGAAATCCTTTCGTAAATTTACTAATCTCCCATTTTATTTTTTTAGGCTTCCAAAAAGATGCGAAATGTGACCAACATGTTCATCGCCAACTTGGCCCTTGCTGACATTGCGATTGCCATGTTCACCATTCCCTTTCAGTTTCGAGCTGCTCTGTTGCAAAAATGGGACTTGCCACATTTTCTTTGTGCGATTTGTCCATTTGTACAGGTTTGCATTCTAAATTTACGATAATTGGTTTAGTTTTTAAATTTTCACAATTAAACAACTATCCATGTATTATTTTCTCGTTAGGTATTTACGGTAACAGTAAGCATACTCACTCTTGTCCTAATTGCATTGGATCGATATCGGGCGGTGATCCATCCTTTCAAGACCAAACCATCAAAAAAGATGGCTTTTGGGGCGATTCTTGCCGTTTGGGTTCTCAGTATCTTATTAGCATTACCAACACAACTGGACTTCAGGTTAGAATTAATTTTGCGTTTTTAGATAGGTAAAAAATGTAAAGGTTCATCCAGAATTTTAAACATATGTAATTTTTTGGCAGTGTCATTAAAATAACGAAAAATGGAAGGAGCAAAGACTTCTGTGCAAATGTCAACTTACCAGCAACCTTCCGAATATATTATAATCAGGGCATTGTGATAATTCAGTATTTCCTTCCGCTGTTCATCATCAGTAAGGCCTACTTCCGCATAGGCCATACAATTTTAAAATCCAAAACTCCAGGAAACAACGAGGAGGTTCGTGATGCTCTTGTTTTGCGAAAAAAGGAAAAAGTAAATAAGTGAAAAGTTTTATTTTTGGAATACCGAGTTTCGTGTTCACTCATTTTGCAACCTTGCAAAATATATACCATACTTTTTACTTGAATAACTTGTGTTGACAGGTTATCAAGATGCTTCTCATGGTTGTGTGCATGTTTTCAATCTGCTGGTTCCCACTACAAACATACAACTTTCTCAGCGTAATATTCCCTTCTATCAACAGCTTTGAGTATATCAATATCCTGTGGTTCTCCTTTCACTGGCTTGCCATGAGCAACTCGTGTTGCAATCCTTTCATCTACGCATTTTACAGTAAGAAGTTCAAAACAGAGTTGCTTAACAGACTGCCCTGTTTGGCTAGAGTTTTACCGGTAAACATTTCAAGGAATGATGTGGTTCGTGTGCAATCAAATAATTGTTTTGTTGAACAGGCCATCAACTTAAAGAATAGTTGTAACGTTCAAGTAATATGTCATCATATCAAACCGGATGTAAGAAATAATATTAATTTGGAATAAAATATTTTTAAGTGGATATAAATCAACATATGTAATCAACTTTGGTATGTGTTCGTTGTCAAATTCAATTTTTAAAATTGTCCCTAAAATACATATTTTTCAATAAATAATTATATAGTAAACTTAATCAAAAAATCAAAATGTGATGCATTATAACTTTTCTTTGCAATTGCTTTCTTTTCACCACCAAACGGACTGAAGGACAAACAAGGAGAAAGTCAGTACTAGATGTGTTTAGCTTTCACCCACGTGATAAACTCTGAGATTATCCAATGTTCACCCATTTAATCATGTTGGAGCTAACAAGAAGAAGTAATATTTTTTCTGTGTGGGATGCCCGCTTGTAGAATACATTCGAAATTTCAGAAGGAGCGTAAAACTGGCTACTTACTTCGTGTTCATTTTACATTTTACAATTTCCGAGTTTACTTTTCTTCAAAAAGAACTAGTAGTGTAGTTCAATTTAAAACATGTTTTAATCCGCAATGACTACAACCACGTATCATTTTCCAGTTCAACAACTTGAAGAGAACTAGTCCCATTTCCGTGACTTCTAGAATGCACAAACAGACGTAAAAGTTTTATTCAGCAAAGATGTATGTCCTTTTGTTTAATTAACTTACAATGCAAGTTCACATACAGTCCATGGAGAAGACAAATGAAAAATATATGTAGTTGTACAGTTTTTAATGCTGATTAAGAATATAATAACCATTTTCCCGAATGGACATGTTTGGCTGACTTATCAGCTGTTTTTATTGCCATAAATAGGCGCGCGCCCCTTGCTTCTTAAGTACCACGTACACACAAGCAAGCGTATGCACGTAAACAAAACACCACATCGCATGATTGCTCTGAACTGTGCTATTTCCTGTTTTGTGATGGTTTTAATATGATTTACTATTTGTGTGAGCTTTAATTAGATTGAATAGTTTTGTGATTAATTAAATAATTCAAGAATAAATCACAACTAGAATCAGTACCCTAAATACTGATTTGCTAGCAGAACGATTTTCAACATCCATAAAATAATTCTTGTTTGTTTTGCTATAAAACAATGCATTTTTATGAACTTTATGATAAAGTATTAATAGCACAACTAGAACAATAGTAGAACCAACAAAACACTAGCCAGACCATACTAATAATGATATCAAGCTTACAATTGTCAATCAGTTATGTAATTAATTTAATTAATCACAAAACTAGTCAAATGAATTCAAACAGGAGAAATATCACAGCACAGCAAATAGCACAGTTCAGAGCAATCATGCGATGTGATGTTTTGCTTACGTGAGTATGCTCGTACCCTTGTGCGTGACACTTGCCAAGGAAGTAGCGCGCGCCTATTTATGTCAACAAAAACAGCTGATAAGTCAGCCAAACATGTCCATTCGGGAAAATGGTTATTATATTCTTAATCAGCATTAAAAACTGTACAACTACATGTATTTTTCATTTGTCTTCTCCATGGACTGTATGTGAACTTGCATTGTTAGAAAAGGCTTCGTGCTCAAAATACACACTGAGTTGGTGTGGAAACTCCTCCTTTTTGTTTTGCTACTTGCTAGCAAACAAGATTGTTGTCAAGGCACTAAGGTGTCAAGAGAAAACCGCTTGAACACCCACGCGTAGTAAAAAAGAATATGTGAAACTTTCGTATATTTGTTCACTGAGTAATTTCCTTTCTAAGAAGACACTGTGTTGTTAAACTTTTAAAGGGTAAATATTTGCAATACGTCTACCAGAACTCCTAATAATCCAGCCTAATTGTCTAATGAAGACTACCTGCTGGAGGTTTTGTAAGGAATAATTTGATAGAATGTATATCAAAAGATGAACTTTTCAATGGCATTTCTTACTAAATTTAAGTAAACTAACCAGTTGAACGCAATTTTCGAGTTGATATAAAAATACGCCTGGCAGTTGTCGTTTTCCCAAACCTTTCACATAATATACCTTCTAGTTTTGTCTGTCTAGACACGTGGAGCCAGAAAAGAGTGAAAACAATATAGCATAATGAAAGACGTATGGGATTCTAAAGATTTCTTACGAACAAGATTCCGCTGTCACTTCCGCATTTCTCAAAATCTGTCCTATAGGCATCCTTTTATTTTCACTCAAAAATACAAAAAAAAACCTTTTCTCGTGGGCATATTGCTCGGTTTCTATTAAGTTGTTCCTATATGTATCTTTGAGTCTAAAACCTAAAACCACATGTCTTTAATATGACGCCCACAAACGTGAACCTCTCAAAGCCTAAAGCACCACATTTCATCATACACAATGATGATGATGTCGACTGTCTCTCTGGAAAGTTCAACGAAACTTTGTATAAACCAATATAATAACTAAAAAATAAAACAGTGAGTGAATAACGGACCTAGTAAAAGCTATATGGATTTTTTCTACTTAATGGCAAAAAAATTGTTTCGTAACGCTGATTGAGCAACTGAAAATGAATGAAGTGCTTTAATGTCTATCACAAAACAACTGAACAGTACAAATAAATTCGTAACATATCTGTACAGTCCAAGGAAAAATTCATTCGTGAAATGTTTTGATAGAATATTATGTATGTATCCCATTAAAAATTCGTGCTATTGGTGTATTTTACATTTATAAATATTTAAAATACACAATTGAAATCGTACAGAATAAAAAGTACGTATATTACTCAAAGCTGTCTAATAAATATGTAATATAATATGTTAAGAAGTAACGGCAACTGAGGAAATAACCACAAATTAAAAAAGTAAACAGCAAATTTAGAGCAAACTAAATTCAGAATCTAAATCAGCACATGTTAATTAGCCGTTTTTGACATTTAGTTTCTCTGGACCATCCGGGCAGAGAAATAGTATAACTCATTAAAGTAAAAATTGTGTACCTTTTGATAGCATTTAATGAAATGAACGCATTGTGATGTAATTTCAAGTCAAGTTAACAACTTAAATTATAACCTAATGACGAGTATGACGTTTTCATATTAATTAAACTAACTAATGCCAAAGTAAAAAAAAATACTTTGATGAATGTACAGTCCATAAAGAAATTAACTTTTGGAGGTTTTACTGTAACATTACCTGATAAACTTGTGACAACCTTTGAAAACAAACCAAGTGTCTTTGTTGACATCAAAGGAAAAATTGGTATGTAATATATCGCATTTACCTTTTTTAATGTAAATCATCTCACAAAAACATCAAACAATTTATTATAATATAATCAAAAAGGCTAACGAGCTAATATCATTAACGTTGGATTTATTAAAATGCTATGGTGTGTTCTGCAGTTCCTTCCTTACATCTCTAAAAATGTTTACATGGCAGTAAAACAAAGCCGAAAGCCTTTTCATGAGTTTCAAGAAAGTGCACCAACTCTTCGTCCGGGAATTGGATTACCTGGAAAGCGTAATGCTTCATGTCAAACTTATTTTACTTGCAGTGAAATGGACTACACAACAGTTAGTATGTCTTTGTGCTTCTGGGAAAAGTGCTACAAACAACTGTTCATAAAATATGGGAAGCGTTTGTATAAAAAATGTATATTTCCTAATATCTATATTGGGAATACAAGTTCATTATTCGTATAAGTCTAGTAATCCTAGTTGCCTTTTTACCTTGGTGGCTTCCGAGAAAAAGTGAACTGTGACTTTGCTAAAACAGAGCTTTTCATACTCTTTGTGATTCTGGATGTACATTTTCCATTTGTTGAGTTTTCCTACTCAAATACGTTTCAATATATAAAAGCTCTAATATAGCTCTAATGAGAAAGTCCACATTTTTAATCAAAGCCTACTGGGTATGAGTAAGGATAAATTGTTTGGCTTTGGAGGATGTTTCGCAGCATTTCATGCTGGCTGCTGATGCATGAACGATTAATTGTGTTTACACTTCACTTTGTACACAAAAATGTTATATGTAAGTCTTCCTTAAATGAATGTATGACTTTCTTTGAAAAAGAGGTAAAGCAGATCGTTCATCAAGACAAGAGTACGACTACCCGCAATGGAGACCGAATTCGGGAAAACAGCCTTCTTCTACAGGGGCATCGCACAATGGAACAAATTACCAAATTTTCTAAAAATTATTGAAAATTTTGTAATATTTGATTTAGAATTAAGAAAATACTTATTAAAAAATAGACAATCAGACTTATGTTATTTTTGACTGATTGGCTATTCATGTTATTAGAATTAGATCAGTAGTTGAGTGTAGCCTTTTTTAATACTCTTAAGTGACTTGGTCGTGTAAACAATTTGTTTTGTATTTAACGTGTTATGATTTTTGTCACTCTAATAAAGCTGCAATTCAATTCAATTCATTAAACTTGAACATTTCTTCGTATTAAACTTGTCATATTTTTTTAGCTACATGTTCTTCAAGCTTCCAGTTGGCATAACCTGTTGAACTGGACCGGATCTAAGTATATACATAAATACCTGGACGTGCATTACGTTCGTATATATTGAGTTGGGCAACTGCAGGCAATTGATTTAAAGTACATATCATTTGTTATTAGAAGTGCTTCTCCAAAAAAATACTAACAATTAGTCCGTCGAATATACTAGTGGAAGCAAGACAGTGAAAATGCTTTCTTCCTTTGATCATCAGGAGTGGCACTTATGTCTGTATTATTCGACATACAATTTGAAATGACCATGAACCCATGAAAAAGTGAACGGGCTTAAAAGGCTGCAGTTTTGAATAAAAAAAGAAAACGTTGTGAAAGGAATAACTTGTTTTTGACCATATAATACATTGCACATCAGCGGTAAACGCCCTTTCACATAGTACGTTTTTTCCAGATCTCAAAGCAGCTCATTTGTTGGTTTTTCTTTTTGATTTTTTTTAAACTCCTTTAGCAAAACATTCATTCTCTTAACTTAGCCTTAGAGCTATAGTTAATTAATTTCTCATTTGTAATTGGGTACCAGTACCAGGGGATAAACTTGAATATAAATTTCATTTCGGAGGATGAAAGCAGATAGAGTTAGCGAGAGCAGAAAGCGTGAGCAAGCATGTTACCTCGGTGTCAGCTTTTCTAACATTGCTATCTTGTAAACACAAGCCACGGCTCATCTGCTTAACACGTCTCATTGTTGTAACACTCAAGTAAAATATACATGTGCAAGTATATTAAAATGTTCCTTTAATTGTTGTAGTAAATGTCAGCATTTAGCTTCATGCTTTACTTACAAAACTTGACAATATGTACACAACTCAGTTTTTGAAACGTCTTTTTCTGATAATCGTTTTTGATAATTTTCCAATAGCCTGTCCAGTTCTCAATTTAATAAGATTTTTTCGCGTTTCAATCTACAACAGGCTCAGTTGTAAAATGAAGGTTTCAGCATAAAATTGTTCAGATTCTTGCTATTCTGTTGAATGATATATTTGGAGATATGCATTCAATTACATTGATTAATTTCTTGAAGTTGTGAAATTCTTAGCTGAGATTTTTTTATAATCATTTTCCTGTAAACGTGTACGATTTTTTTGTTGAGTTATCCCAATTAAGTTGGAATTTTACCATATGTTTCTACACCTTACGCAATCTACTAACCACGACTTATATACAAAAAGAAAATTTAAACGGGAGCGGAAATTCGTCCGGGTCATTCTATACGCGTCATATCATACCGAACAAAATCATACTAGCGTCAAACTATCTCACTCTACGACGTCATATTATACTTCTGCTTTCGAAAAACTCCTGCCCTCTTTGCACTTGGTAAACTTGAGTGATAATTTCAGGTTTTATTTGGTTATTGTTGTGCTACTTCCTAAAAGACACAAAAATACGAGATATGACAAAATCAAGTTCAGTGCAATTTAGCACAGCTAAGCTGAGTGGCATTATTTTTCATCGTTTTGATGTTTCCTTTCCTCAAACTATTGAAATATAGGATATTCATGTTTTCTCGAGATGGCAATTGTTTTCGTCTTATTTTAAATGCATTAAATTACACAAATACAAAAATAAGAGATATGATGTAAAAACATGAACTATGATCGGCATTGTTGTCGGTAAGCGTTTTCTTGACTTGAGCTTACTAACATAAAGTGTTGTGTCGCTCTACTCCCGTTAATTTGAGTATACCCAATAACCTAAATCCAAAATAAAGTTCGGATTATGGAGATAACGAATGCACGATTATTTTAGGATTTCATTCATAAAATACACATAAATTTAAATAAAAGAGATATGACGATAGCAATATTTGAATAAATGCTTTGATTGTGACGACGAGACGGTAATATCGAAAGTAAATCAATGCCAGAGCTAAGATTTAAACACTGTAGTATTCATATCTCGTAATTTTATATTCATGAATGTACAGTGGAAAACGATTTAATGTTGAAGATAACCTGAAAAGGGTCTCTTATTTGCATGTACAATAAAAGTGGCAATATTTAATTTAATGTAATGATTGCATTGACAGATGTAGTGGCTGCAAACTTACCACTCACTCTGAAATTTGTAATGTTTAAATTGTTAATGGCAGGTGGTTATAGACTCAGGTGTGCCAAAGACATTAAAAGCGAACGAAGAAGACACAACAAATTTAGTTTTGGTATAATGTGTCTCTTAGTATGTTATGTCGTATTTTCGTATAATATGACTAGTATAAAATGATTCCGTATAGTTTTTTCGTAGAGTATGTCGAAGTATAGAATCACCACGACGAATCCGTCGTACAATCCAGTGAATCAAAACAAGAACATTTATCCAAGTACATATTATTCCAGGTCATTGGGAACGCCATAGAGAAGAAAACTGCAAGAAGATCGTACCACTAGAAATGCTTCCATTAAAAAATTACTTGTCGAGGCAACCAAAATCATAACCGTATAAACGTTCCAAAACTACTACTACTGTTCATACAGTCGTATGTCGTAAATAAAAAGATAAACGCAGCATGAAATCCTCAGCTTTCACCACAATACACCGATCGTTGGTTGGGTATATTTGCCATCTTTTCCACACATCAGATCAATTTGCGTTAACATATTGAATATAGACCCATGTATTAGTTTTGTTAACGGATCACCCAGCACTAGATCCATTTCACTGTCTCTGGAAATTACATAGAGTAAAAATGTAGAAAGGTATAAAAAAGTAGGCTTACATTCCCTCAACGGTCCCCTGACTTTAGACCAAGGTCATTTCTGCATAAGTCATTTACATCAAGATTGTTTAGACCAAGATCATTTACATCAATGGGAACTAAGTCATTTGACCAAGTTTTATGCAAAACATTTTTTAAATCTAAATAGAGTACATAATAACGGATTTCGAAATAGGTATTATTAATGCATGCAAAGTAGTATTCCCAAACACAAAATTGTCAGGTTGTCTATTTCACCTAGCTCAAAGCATATACAGAAATGTCAAAGAAGAAAAGTTAGCTAATTTTTATAAAGAGGAGAGGACAAGGATTTCAGATTTGCTGTCAGGTCACTTACTGCATTAGCATTCGTGCATTAGAAAAATATTGAATTATTTTTAGTTAAATTGTATACGCAATACTTGTTTTTTAATTTGGTTAATAAAAGCTTGGTTAAATGACGTACACTGGTGTAAGTAACTTTGCTCTAAAAACCCTTGGTCTATTGTCGCATTGATCAAAAAAATATTGGCCTATTCACGGCACACGCCCTCGGTCCCCTGACTTTAGATCAACGTAGCGTAAGATAACAGCCCTGTAAAGCATACGGGCAAAGCCAATAATGATATTGTGGACATGTCTTACAAGCATATATTCCCAGTAGGGACATGTGGTACTGGTTTAAATTTAATTATTCTGGTAGTTTTGAACAAGCTGATTACGATGGTAATAGTGAAAACCCCGAATGGCCATGTTTAGTGGTGCAGTGCCGAAAGGAAACCATGCGTCATGGATCTTATGCACGCAGTAATTCTGCCCGCGGATACCTTTCTCAACTACTACACTACTGTAGCTTTCCCTTTTCTCACTTTTTCATGCCAGTTTTGCTTCTAATTTCATTGGAATTATTGGGAAAGTTGGAAAGGTACGCGGGGGCAGCAGTTCAGCGTCTCGGCTAATCCAGCATCTCATGTCCACACTAGAAACATATTCTTGTTAGTATTTGTGCTTCTATTGGGAAATGATATCGCAAAGTAGCAATAGAAAAAGTATGTATCGCATCAAAATGACACGAAGCATTAAATGAAAAAAAATAAAAACGTAAACGGTAATAAAACCCCGAGCTCGTTTGAATTACGTACCCCATTTTATGTAAGTTACACTAACAAGGCAAAGATTCATTTTATCAGGAGAACTTGTACTTTTGGGCAGACATTTTGATTTTGCTTCTTGTGGTTACATTCTGTTTCGCAACATTCTCTAAGAATTGTAATGATGCCAGAAAATGCTCAAGTTTCATTTAAGTCTCGCTCAAAGAAATAAAACAATTTCCTCAACTGGGGCCTAGTTATCTAGTATTGATTCTCTCCAGTTGATTACTGTTAAGTTTACCTTGAAATTATAATTTTCCACGGACTAGGTGATGGAGGAAAAGTAATGGTAAATAAATGATGGCGACAAAATGACTGCGGAAAAAGGATAATGCAACTTTGATATTCACCTTCGGAGAATTTATACGGGATTCCTTCTAACATATTTTGTTTTTGACACTAAAGTTGAGCAATCGTAAGGGACACACCACCTCCATTTTCCTTTAAAACATTTTCGAGGCTTGTCGCTTGAATAGAATGACATCATGAAGAAATACATTAATAGACGTTAAAATACTATAAAATTCACCGAAAGCAAACTGTGGATTTCAAAAAGTAAAATTGATTAGTTTTTATTTTTTATTTTCGACGTCAAAATTAGATACAATGAACACGAAAATGTGTTGACATACTATTCATAAAATGCTAAAATATTGTAGATGTGGTGTCGCACTGACCGTAAGACATGTCAGAAAATTGGTCAGAAGTGTATATTTTTTTCATTAGTATGGTTGCTAAGCAAACTCATTGGAATTTGTTGCTGAGGATATTGTTTAGTTGTGGAAATGGAATTAGATTGGAGAACCAAATTTGATGAATTCTGAATATTTTGATGAACAAAGCCTGATGTCCAATTTTGAGAATGACAGGAATCTGCACCCTGGAATTAAAAAAAGAAGAAGAAGCTCAATGGAAAAAAAACTTATGATGACGTTAGAGTTTGAATGAAATTTATTTAATGTATGGTCGTCTTACTCTTGAGCTTGTATCGGTGTCAGTAGGATCAATGCATGCATTGTGCCGGGTTTTTGTCGCTTCTCGAACCAAATCATCTGCATGAAAATTAAAAGGTTAAGAGTTAAATTTTAGGTTTGCGACAACTTGGACTCGGTTTATTGTATTGCTAGCTTTATAATTCAAATTAGTTGTGGAAATACTTGAACTGCTGGTTGATGTGAATCGTTCGCTATGAATTGTAACATCGTTCAAAAATCCTGCCACGTGATCGTTTATTACCAGTGATGAAACTAGAGCATCGTTGCTAGACGACTGTGGAGCTGTCCATTTCCATGGACCATCAGATGGGCTTAATTTTTCACCATACTCTCCCAAAATTGTAGGGCAGATGGGAGATAATGCTTGGTTTATGATTTCGTCGCAGGTTAGATTGAGAGGATATGCACTTGCAGTATAATATCCATTCATTTTTGCTATTGTTGGTTCCACGTTGTCTTCAGGTGGTACACTGGGTACATGCGCTTTTGGCAGTAGGCTGGGGGACTCCGTCTGGGTAAATTAAAATAAATTATGTATTTTTAACTGTGAACTGAAAAAGTAAGAAGTATCAGGTTATTAACATTGACTATGTCTATGAAATCCATTAAGACATGTTCACGTTTCGTAAATGGATTTTTGAATATTATTTTAGTGGCCAGCCCAGAAACATATCTTGTAAAGTGGATTTTTCATTTTGCTGCGTTTTTGTATGCCTGTAGAATAATGAACAAAAAAGTACAATTTCGTGCCGGTCGACTTTAAGATGTATGATAAGTTGAGTGACAGTGCTCATAAGTTAGTCTGAGAGCTAGACACCGTTCTGCTCTCTGGGCAAAAAATTGTTAAGTGAACATATTTCTGCTTTGTCATTTCAGTGAAAAATGAGTTTTTTGAGTTACAAGAAATGTTACAAGTTAATGAACAAATACATTGTGAATTTGATTGCTTATAGACTTTCTCATGCATGAAAACAAAAAACATGCGCAAGTTTGCACAAAAGTTTGATTTCTATCTATTCAGTTAAAACATTATTTGAAAGCAATAGTATATTTAAAACTATTTTTAAAATGCCTCTGTTTTTTATTTTACCTGTTTAAAAAATATTTTAGTTTTTTTTATCCGAAGAAACTAGAACACTATTCAATGTTGGTGATTTACATATGTATATTATAGACGAAAAACTTTCCTTTAACTTTGTATTATTTTTTTGTGAAATATTGTGCCACGTTTTTGCCAATATTTTCATTATTTCAATCAATATGTTAGATGTTCGATTATTAACAAGTAGCAGTTTGTTTGCAATTAAGAAAGCCAATTTAGTGAAAATTGCGCTTCTTTAATGAGCTTTAATATGTAATATAAAATCAATTGGATTTTGTAGAATTTCCTGAAGATCTTTTTTACTCCAGTTTAAAAGCGTCGTACATAATTAAGAACGTGTTTGTTCTGCAATACGCAACTGTTTATTTTTGTAATTAGATAGATACATAGTTTTCTTTCTAAATTAATGGGATGTTTATAGATAGCAGGAAACTTAAATAAGAATTGTTTTACTGCATCAAAATAATAAAGTGATAATATCTACACTCAATAAAAGTATTCTTTAGAAAAATATATGCCAAGCTATTGTTCAGCTAGATTGTATATTTCTAAAAAATTCAGCTACCATATATCCAGTTTTGTTTTACAACTGCATCCACAAACTTCAACTTGGGGTTCAGGAACTCAGAAACTTGACAACTTTGACAGGGTATAATTTTGAGCCGCGAATAGGAGATCGATCGTTTTTTATAAGTACGCTAGCAACAAGTAAGTATCAAATCACACAACCAAGCAAACCGAGTTAAATATTTTTTCTCAATGCTAAATTTTTTTTAAAACATTTTATGATGAAGCAAGTCATAAAAATTTGCACTTTTGCAAGTTTTTTTTACCATATCAATGTTCTCACATAGCACATAATTTTAATATTTATGATGAATTTAAATCGCATGTTCGTAACAAATATGCTCTTATAATACAGGAAACCAATTTGTTCTTGATCAACCGCATTATTAATGATAATTGCTAGCTTATATGAGAAAACCAATTTTTGCGTGAGACTCGTTCACACATTCAACGTAAAAATGTACCCAGCTATTTCTTTCATCTAGACTTGTTACTAAAACATCCTCAGTGTTTAATTTTATAAATCCCAATGAAAAAAGGAGTCCGTCGTTAATAATTTAAGAATAAAATGATAAAATTAATTTGATGGGTTTTATCAAAAGATTGATAAGGAATGCAATACTACTATGTCAATTCCCCAAATATTTTAGTTACACGAAGCAATCAAATGATAAACTTAACGTATTTGTAAATAAACATGAAAATGTTACTGACTACATTAAAAACAACAATGAGTTGTTAAATATTTAGCAATATTTATATGACAGCACAAAATAAAAGTGAAATTTTATAATATTCACAGGAAAAAATTATTACTACTTATTTATCTATCTCAGATTTTAATATTTAAAAAAATGGATAAATAAATATTGGAGCTTTTTACCTCTAAAATATTTCCAGATGTTATTGGCTGCACTTCCCGTAAAATCCTTTCAAATGCTTCAGCTTCCTCAGCTTGTTTCCGCGTGAGAATGGCAATTTTCTCCGAAAATCGACGTGGATTACTCATTTCTCTATCGCAGTAGCTCAATGCGCACATGAACCAAATATATTTCGGTGGTAAAGCCAACAAAAAAGACTTATAATTTCCTATTTGAAACTTTTTATGCGTCTTATTATAACTATTAAAAGACGAATGGTGTAGCAGGTTCGTCGGGTAGTCACGTCAGTGCCCAGACTAAAAACAAAAACTTCACAGAACCCTCACCAAATACTCGGGCAACACACCGTCACTTTTGATGATGCGATCCTGTTTTTTTCGCACGCCAGTTTGTAGACGTTGGTGCGTGAGAAGTTGAGAGACTGTGGCTGAAGCCATCAATCTAAATAAAAAAGAGTGAAGTTTCAAATTTACAGTGCATTAGTAACTATTTAGTTCTTACATTCATACATCTGTTGTTTTACATGCTACACACCAGTATTCCATATATGTGAGTACATGTAAACTAATATGTACAAAATGCTGAATATTTTTACAATATTTTAAGTTTCCCAGATAAAATAGTCGTTTTATCACAAGAATGTTTCAGAGTAATGCAGCATTGATCATGGGTGCTCACCTGTTATAATCTGATTTATAGTAATAATAACAATGCAAGATAGGTAGCTTAAAATGCATACGGCTCATGCGGATATGAATCTGTCTGTCCTACCAGTTTTCATTTTAATAAAAGAGTGCCTGGTCGAAAACAGTATATTTTTTTCATGCGTCTCACATCATGTACCATTACGAGGGCGTTGAGAATAGTCACCACTACCAACATGATTTACGAAAGCTAGTCATACGCCTGAAGCCAAATCACGTTCGTCAAGCAAGAAATAGTGATGTTTTACAAACCTTTTGGGCTATTTTACCGTTTTCGATTTTTATATTTGCTTTACTGGTTATGGTAACTTTACGCAGTTTCTATTTATACGCTGATCTTAACCGTGATGGTAAATGGTACATATGCTTGGTATATCTCGTATGTATGCCTTGTGAATCCAATTCATTCGCTCGTCTTATAATCCAGACAATTTCAAGATGAATACAAGGTTCTCCAACATTTATGTAGGAATCATATACTTACTTTACTACTGCAAATCGGGAACCATCATCAGCCACCGTCATTGCGATACTTTGACACAAATACATTTATAGCTGTGCATAGATGTTCCATCAAAATTATATCAGTGAATAAAATGTAGATATGATTGGAGACAAATATTCCCGAAATGTATTTGCCGTTTTCCCACAAACCCAAAATCTAATTGAGCCATAGGTTAAACACGACTCTATACTTAATCTTTGTTGTTGTCTGAAATGCAATATTTACGTTTGAGCAGACTGACATTGACTGACTTTTATAATATCCTGACAGCTTGTGAAGGTATTCATTACTGATAAGCCTGCAGACAAAATCCAACCAGTCACTTAATTCTTAATAATTGGAATACTAATTAAAGTCCAGTTTACTTACGAAATTATATTTGATTATTTTGGGGTTTTCAAGATGCCATTTGGTAATTTTTTCATATTTAATTACCATAACAATTTATTGAAACTTATTATTATGAGAAATTATTATCAAATCGCTTGTCATTTGAAAAGTATCTAACAGCTCTAAAATTTGATTAATAATTAGACAAAAATATCATCAAATAACAACATTTGGTATCAAAACGCTTGCTTTATTTGATAAATATGATACTTTGGGGTAATTGAGGAAAAATGGGAGTTCTAGAGCAGAGGAAACCCCCCAAAAAAGGTGAAAACCGACCTGAAATTTTCATATTTTTTTCCCAATGTGACCATAATATCGTGATATTTCCCATTTTAACTTAAGGGTATAGTATGTGAGGCGTCCCGAAAAAAATCGTAAAATGCGGGCATACAAAATTTTACCTACTGATGAACCGAGCTAATCAGGAAACGAAATTGTGCAAGCCCGAAATAATTTGTTTCTAATTAGAATTTATATGTTCTAGTTTAAATACTATATAACTATGTCGTGAATCTAACTACACAATAAAGTCTTTAAGTACTAATTGAAATCACCAATTAATACCTAAAATTGGCATTTATATAAACCCAAGGTTAGAATTCTCCAATACACATATGTTATACATACATTTAACATTTAGAAATAATTGATACATTAAAATATGCATACATAACTTTGAATTTCGGAAAACTTTTGCCATACCAAACGGTAAGACTTTTGCTACACGCTATGCCACCTACACTACACTGCAACTGCTACATTAAATGATTTTTAAATTGTATTTGTAACAATATATTAAAATAATTATTGCAAATTTTCGAATCAATTCTCTATTAAATGCAATAATACACATCTCATTTGCTCCACTAAATAGTTTTTGTGGCATCAGGGTCTTTCTAATAAAATCGATAAACTCGAGAAGACATACGAATCCGCTTGAAGAGGAAACTTGCAATCTTTAAATATACAAATAAACATTGGTCACGGAAGTGAAAGCTTGCCGTGCTACTGCTTGGTTTAATGTAGCTATCTGTTTTCCCATATACGATCCATTTTCGTTTCCGTATGACCAAACAACAAAAATTATTGGCTGATTTATACAAAACAAAGCCACAGGTGAAAAAGGAAGTAAACTTTGATAAAAGAGTAGGCCTGTTTGTGAATGCCTAAGGTGAAAGTTGACATTTTGTTCAGGTCCAAGGTGATATCTGAACTCAAATGAACTGGACTAGTTATATAAGTGATTCAGCGTGTAACACTGGTCGTTTTTACTTGAAAAGGGAGGTACTTTTTTGTAAAACTAATAATAATTGCATAAATTATGAAAAAATACAAAAGTGAATGAATACAGTTTTTTGTTGAATACAAAAATGCTTGTAAATAGAATGTAAGTGAACTTAATGAAATGGAGCTAATATTCATGTTTGATTTTTTGTCTTCATTAAATTATTATGAATAAAGTTCCTTTTTGACGAATTAGGTTTTTGAAATGTAAAAACTAAAAGGATGTTTGTTGAATGCTGAGTTTTGTTAATATTAATATTGAGCAATGGGACAAAAGAATATTATATTGTTCAACAGAAATGTCTGGAATGTAATATTCATTAGCATTATTGATCGCATAATTTCACCTTCGTCTTGAAGTCGTTTGAAATTCTGTATTGCTGAGATAACCGTAAGTAAACAATATACATGCATATTTTGTACGTCTCAATGTCAGCTACTGATAGATAGACGAAACGGCCTTAGGTCTTTGTTACTTTTCTTGTCTGAAGCAAGATCAGCCTTGATCGAACAGCCAAGATTGGCATATCAATTAAAATGAGTTTGGTATTTGAATCATATTGCATCGTCTGTTTAGAATTTATTCATGTGTTATGCTCAAAAAATGCGAAATACTTCGTTTCACTACAGTCCTATAGACAAAATTTGCATACAACTTTAGTAACTGTGAACAGGAAAATTATGAATTATTCAAACAAGCGGAATGCTATTTTATATGGATAATTTGCTTTGTATTATAATTTGCCGCCAATATTGTGTATTAGTCAAACGAAAACAAAACATTCCCAGCAGCAAATATTCACAACTAACCAAAAACATACAAAATCACGCAGTATGTTGGTGGCCACTTGTATTTTACACATCTTTAACTTGCAGCTGCAAACATGCTCTAAATACGACTTTACAGCTCTTGGTACAAATACTACTGTGACTATTGATCATATTTTGTAAACGCAAAATGGGAAAAAGAATGTTTCCGTGCTTCGCAAACATTCACTTAAAATCCTTTTCTCTTTGAAGTACAAATTTTCGCGCATGCTTGTTGTACAAATAGATTTTTCCAAGTGATTGAGCTGTCGCCTAATTGATCATCAATGTCTGTTCTTCTCTGAACTAACTTATTCATCCACAAAATTGTTCTTCGAGCAACATAATATAAAATGCCTAATGTTCACAATCGTCACATAAATATGTATCATTACACCACTACAATGCTTAGAAGATATGAAGAACCCAAGCACAATATTAGTTTCAGTAAAACAAATATCGGCAATGCTTTTGATCAAAGAGCAAGCCCTACCCTGTTTTTTAAAATAAAGAGTAGCAAATATATCAAAAAATATATATTGAAAATATAGATAACGTTACAAAATTACAGTAGCAATCTCGAAATCTGTTTGATGACAAGAGTCAAGGACAAGTCATGTCGTCAAGCTGTTTGGCGGTAAACAAACTTGTCAAAAAGATCACATAAGTATTTGCTTTCGTCATTATCGGGTTACGTGTGTATATACACATCTCGGGAATAAGAAATTTTAAGCCGGTGGCTCGGCTCAGTGCGGCTATTCAAAAATATTTAAAGAAACTGCTAATAGAAAATAAGACGATCATTTTAACATATCTAGTCCGATCCAAAAACTGCTATGCGCAATGTGCCTACAATTCTAATAATATTGCATCTTTAAGCTTTTAGTCTTGTGGACTTGTTGCACATTCACAAATTTTGACAGCAATTCAGAGCATTGTTTTGCTGGCACATTTTTTGTAGGTTCCTGGACGAGCCCAGTAAAAAATGGCAACAACGTTTGTACATTTTACAGTAGTTTCCAAGGATTTTCTTCATAGTAGTAATTTTATCCCTTTTTAAGAATGATGCTTTCTCATGTGAAATATTAGGATTAGTTTGATGTCCCCGTTGCACAAGGTAAAATAAAATTGACCTTCACACAGTACCAACAAGGCATCATAATGTGCTATCTGGTAATTATGTTTTCTTTGCAATATATGCTATAAATTTCCCAATAAAACAACTTGCATATTATATACAGTATTTAAATATGCATATTTGACTTTAAAGCCAGTAATAGAAGTACATCCAATATGTGATAGCGAAAGAGAAATTTTTTTGAAGTTTATGCTGATAATAAATATTCATAGGGAGAAAAACGTTTCTGATTGAAAATGAAACGAACGACGCGT
>JAQFZH010001494.1:0-20920 GCA_034695485.1 Entomobrya nivalis
AGTAACTCTCGTGCCAGCCACAATTGTCCACATTGTGTTTATTACCGAGTGAATAAAAATTGGTTGCATGTGAAGGGGTTTGCCATCCGTTTTCGTGTTTGAATTTGTAATCCATTGACATACGTCTTCTGCCTCGCACAAGATTAAGGTTTCCATTCGTTGGTTTCCAAATCCAAATTCTTTAAGTTTCTTCATACAAAACGATCTTTGTTCGGACCAACTTTGTCCCTCGGAATTAACGACACCATATGGACCTTGGGACATTTCAAGAAAGGAATCGGTTTGAAATTTTCCTGTTGATGCGAATGTGTTGAGGATGTCACTCATTAGTTTTGGTTCATTGATAACTATGGCCTTTTGTGTGCCCAGATTAATGGTGTAAATTTTCCCGTACTTGTCAGCCAACTCACTTAGCTTTTCAAATGGATTTTTCACGAGTAACTGATGAATATTTCCAAGAATGGGCAGGCCGCGTGGACCTGATGGTAATCTATAATTGTTTTGTTTTCGTAGATAGACATACCAGAAGCCAGTGATAACTAATGGAACTAATATTAGAAAATACATTTTGCAAAACTTCTTCGATTCAAAACTAATTACGAACATATATGTTAAACTTTAACAAATGTGTTTCATTTTCAGGTGTTCAGTTTAAACCCCGAAATGCAAATGACATTTGGTACTATGTTGAGATGTATATTGGTACATGTTATTAAATTTGCAGCACAGTTTTTTAGTATGAATGCATGGTTGTTAGCTTATAAAACATTGGCAAATAAATAACCACTTATATGTGTTATCACTCAAAACTTATATTTGTATGTCAAGTCGTGATAGCAAGAACAGAATTTATGGCCGAATTAATAAGTTCAAATAAGTTGATATGACTCATGTATCCAACTTCATATAAATATCATAAGTTCATATTGGCACCTGAAAACATAGTTCGTTTGACGGTGCACATGAGTATGCAGCATGTTCCGATGTTTTTGCAGTTTTGCATCTGGTGTTTCTGTTATGGTCCAATGGAGAAAAGTGCATTAAGTAAGGTAGCGCTCCTGATATGCTTTTCATATCCATTTGTTCCAATAGCAAACTTGTCAATGAGTGAATGAATAAATTATATAAATATTATGGCTCGTTAATTTTATTCAAGGTTCACAAGGTCAGCATACATTTTTTGGACCACCTCATAAACCATAGATATCGTGTACGTAATCATTTACTTTACAGACATGTCTCGTCTCACCCACTAATTTTTTTATCAATTTAACTTTAATGATGATACAATTATGGACAGTATAATATGTATATCAGTTATAAAAAATTGTGAACGGTGTAATCATTATAAACGCTTTACATTATTCTTATAATGCATAAACTTCAAAAAAGATGCTTATGGTAACTTTAATTAAATGATTTAAAAACTGTAGCTACAGGCAACAAGTAAAATTAAACATGTAAAATGCAAAAAGCACAATTACTTGAGTTTTGAACGAAAAACAAAAAACACGAATACCTGACTATTGTAAATTAAGGGGAAATTATAAAACTAAATAGAGCTAAACCATTACTATCACTTTGTTCTCGGTTTAATATAGAGACCAAGTGATGGAGGTAAAAGTAAGTATCCGATATCTGGTTTATAGTAATTTTCTGTCTTTACACTTTCGTCTGGACTCACATCAAAAAGCTGAAAAATTCTTGTAGCAAATATAAACAACATATCTCTTGCTAAAGGCTCTCCAGCACATTGTCGTTTACCTAGTTGAAATGGAATCACGTGATTCTTCAGTTTTTCACCTTGCTCAGTTAAAAATCGCTGGGGGTTGAAAAGTTGTGGTTCATCCCATACATCCTTGTTGTGATGACAATGATACATATTTGGTATGATTATCAATCCTTTTGGAAATTTGTAGCTATGAATTTCAAGGTCTTCTAAAAGTTGATGCAAGACGCCCATCGGAAGAACAGAAGACATTCGCATTGTTTCCAAGATAACAGCTTCAGTGTATGGCATTCTGGATTTGTGGTCCAAAGAAATTTCTTCATTTTCACCAACAACCGTATCGATTTCCTCTTGAAGCTTAGCCTGAATCTCAGGATTTACGGATAGATAGCACAACAACCATGTAAGCGTGGAACCGGTGGATTCAGCTGCAGCAACAAACAAATTAATTACAGTAGCAATAGCGTTTTTCCTTTTTAAAGGATCGTCATACGATTCCTCAATATATGCATCTATAAGATCTCTCTGAGCTCCCTCTGCAAAAGTTTTCTTGTGCTCCTTAAACTCTTTCTCAATGTACCTGCATAAGTCTATACACGCCTTGTTGTATGCCGTAAAACCGGAAAGGTCGGGCGCCACGTATTTTAACCAGGGAAGAAATGTCAGGCCCGTTTTCATTGTATGTTGCAATGTTGTTGAAAATGTTTCCATTAAATGAGTGATTTTAGAGTCACCCAAAGTAATTCTTGTACCAGCTACCATTGTCCATACTGTGTTTATGACAGACTGAAGAAAAATCGGTTGCATACAAAGCAATGTTCCATTATTTTTCTTGTTTGTGGTTGTAATCCAATTGCAGACTTCTTCCACCTCGGATAGGATAAGGGTTTCCATCCGTTTGTTTCCAAATCCGAATTCTTTAAGTTTCTTCATACAAAATGTTCTCTGTTCAGACCATATTTCGCCATCCGAGTTAACAACGCCGTATGGACCTTGAGATACTTGAAGAAACGAGTCAGTTTGAAATTTTCCAGTTGAGGAAAATGTGTTTAGGATATCACGCATTAGTTTTGGGTCATTGATAACGACAGCCTGTTTGGTGCCAAGAGTAATGGTGTAAATTTTTCCGTACTTGTCTGCCCACTCATTTAATTTTTCAAATGGATTTTTCACAATTAACTGATGAATATTTCCAATGATGGGTAAACCACGTGGACCAGGGGGTAACTTGTAATTGTTTTGTTTTCGTACATTAAGATACCAGAAGGCTATGGTAATCAATGAAATTAATAAAATAAAATACATTTCAGCTCGAGTTGTCACAATTGTAGTGTAAAAGATATGTAAATGATCCATTCGATTTTTTTGACTGCACTCGCATGTGATCTGTTCAAGCTCTAATCTGTTACTGATCAAATCCTTATTAATGGTTGGTGGCTTTCAAATATGAGCATGACAAGTTTAACCTGAAACAAGTTTAGAGTGTTATTAAATTGATGACCAAAACTGGATTTGGGATCAAGGTCGAAAACCGGCAAATGTACTTTACATATTTACTAGTATCAGGTTGGATATTTTAAATCATATCGTGTTCGGGCTCAATCGCAATGTGTACACAATATTTCTGTTGTTATTATGAATACATAATGTACTTATGCTTTATTTTATTTATTTTTTGAGTTTTTAATTATTAATCATGATTTGTACTGTGCATGACCAGTCAATGCATTCCTAATTTTAAGGATAAATAATTTACTCACTTAATTAAAATTGTCTTATTTATTCATGCATTTATTAATTGTTGGCGGTATGTGATAGTGATGAGTAAATAAATGCAGAAACAAAAAATTGTAAGTATTTAGTTCATTCAGATTTAAGGAAAATGACAAGTTCCGAAGTATTTTATTATTGGCAGTAAATGTATCGTAACTATTTAATCATACATATTCATTTAGTTTAAATCCTACATTCATCTTCATCATCATTTAAAAAATTAAAAATACTATTGTTTAGATTTATTCTATTAAAGATTTAGCCCACTAGCTTGTTCTCGGTTTGATATGCAAACCAAGTTTTGGAGGGAAGAGTGCGTATCCAATATCTGGTTTGAAGTATTCTTGTGGTTCAATACTTTTATCCGGACTAACATGAAAAAGTTGAAAAATTCTAGTAGCAAAAATAAATATCATATCCTTAGCCAAAGGCTCTCCAACACATTGTCGTTTTCCCTGCTGAAATGGAATCACGTGATCTTTAAGCTTTTCACCTGGCTCGTCCAAAAATCGTTCCGGCCGGAAAATCTCTGGATCAGTCCACACATTTTTGTCATAATGACAATGATAAATGTTTGGCATTAGTGCAAATCCTTTAGGAAATTTATAGCCATCGATTTCAAGGTCTTCTAAAAGCTGATGAATAACCCCAATAGGAACAAAAGATGACATTCTCATTGTTTCCAAAATCACAGCTTCAGTGTAAGGCATGCGAGATTTGTGGTCCAAAGAAATTTCTTGACCTTCACCAATAATCGTGTCAATTTCTTCTTGAAGCTTCTCCTGAATTTCTGGGTTTACCGAAAGGTAGCATAGGAACCAGGTTAGAGTTGATCCTGTAGATTCGGAAGCCGCTATAAACAATTCGACAACAGTAGCAACTGCATTTCTCCATTTTAAGGGATCTTTATACGATTCCTCAATATAGGCATCTATAAGGTCTCTATGAGCTCCAGCTAAAAACGTTTTCTTATGGTCCATGAATTCTTTCTCGATGTACCTGAGTATGTCCAGACAAGCATTGTCAAAAGCCGTATAACCGGATGACTCTGGTGCTACATATTTCAACCATGGAAGAAATGTGAGGCCTGTATTGAATGTGTGTTGGATTGTTCTTGTGAACGCCTCAAATAATTGGGTTATTTTAGAGTCTCCCAATGTAATTCTTGTACCAGTCACCATTGTCCACACTGTGTTGATTACCGACTGAATAAAAATTGGTTGAATAATAAGTGGTTTTCCATTATTAATCTTGTTTGCGTTCTTTATCCAGTCGCATGCGCCCTCAGCTTCGGATAAAATTAAGGTTTCCATTCGTTTATTACCAAATCCAAATTCTTTTAATTTCTTCATACAGAATGTTCTCTGTTCGGACCATATTTCACCCTCAGAATTTAAAATACCATAGGGACCTTGAGATATCCGGAGCATGGAATCAGTGTGAAATTTTCCCGTTGAGGCAAACGTGCCAAAAATATCGCGCATCAATTTTGGATCGTTGATAACTACAGTTGGTTTGGTGCAAAGGTCGATGGTGTAAATCTTTCCGTAGGTGTCCGCCCATTGACTTAGCTTTTCAAATGGATTTTTCACAATTAACTGATGAACATTTCCGAGAATGGGTAGTCCGCGTGGACCAGGTGGCAGTGTGTATTCGTTGCGTTGTCTTACGCGGAAATGCCAGAAACTTAGCAGTATTAGCGCGACAAAAATAAGGAAGTACATTTTGTCAATTGATCTAAGCTCACCAAAAAAATGTTTGTTGAAATATAAGTTATAAAATGTGTTGGCTTTCGTTCTTTTCTTTGAACTGTTGACTGGAAATGTAATGTTACCTTTTTATATGTCGAATAAAACTTTCGGTGAAGCTGGAAAACTACATGTGTCGAATTGAGATTATCAAGGTAAAATTGAATAAATAGCTTATCTTGTTTTTTTTACTTCAGGAACGTTTTGGAATGTTTAAAAACTAAGCTCATTAAAAATATTTACATTAATGTACGCGCATATTTATTACGAAGTGTATATATACCTATAAAAATATAAACACGTGATGACTACCTCAACTTTAAAAACATTGTACTTGAAAATCAAAAACAATGTTGCACTTTGGTTTGTTCATTTTGTTTTTTTTCCGTGTCGTAATATATTTTGATAATCATGTTTTATTGCGTTAAATTTAAATATATATCGAAGGAATGGACTATTATGTTAAGTTTACTCAGAATGTTTCACGTAAAAAAGTTTACATTGTTTGGTATGACGGACTAAATCAACGTTGTCAAAATATAATTCATTTATGCTAAAATTAATGAGTGCAGATAACCAGAGAAACAAAGTAGACAGCACACTTAATGCAAATGTCCTTGAAGTTTTTATGATGATCAATATAATTTATTGAAATAAACATTACGTAAGTTATTATTTGTTATTATGTAATCGAAGTAGTGATGATGAATGCGCATACAAATTACTGAATCATGTGAATACTTTTAAAAATATTTGTCGGTAAAAGTATTTAGGCATGTCAATATTTACATTTACTTTAGCATGTGTAAAAGATAACTGATCATTAACATGTTGAACAAATTCACAACAAAATCACATACAAATTGTCTAAATAAGACAACAGTCGTACTCTTTCTTCACTGTCTACATTTTTCTGATTGTTTCGCCTCTAGTGGTTGTAGTAAGAACCATTGTTGCTGTAATATTTATTATTGTATCAGCAATAGACAGAGCTGTGTGAGGTTTAACCCGTCTCAAAAACCCAACTGAGTACCCAACTATCGGACAACTTCTGAGTATCTGCTTATCCACTCGTTTATGTACACATCTTTTCCAGTACTGCTTAAATCTTTCACCGTATCCTCTTGGACCACTGGCCATCGTAATCAAAATGAAATCTACTGCTATGCAAATACCGAATATAAAACAGCAGCACAAATACAGAATAAATGGAAACTGTAAATCCCCAGCCATTATTATTGTAATATATCCACTTGCAGATGCTGCTAATATTCCCATTCCAGTTAAAACAGTTACAAACCATGCTTCCGTCTGGTCCAGTATAAGTATTAGGATTTGAACAATTTTAAATGTTTTCATACAACCACGGATCGTAAGCAGCTTTTCTACACGGTCATGTTGCTTCGATCTAGGAAAGAGGTCATTCTTAGCAACATTTAAAACTGCTTCTAAATTTAGTATAACGAGAGCTATCATAACAGTTAAGACAACAGCACATCCATGAAGCGCTAGTATACCAGATGCAATACAAGATATAAACTTTATGGATAACTGCAATATAAAGCTAGATGATATGTCCGCATTACCAAAATTTAACAAAACAGGATTAAGTATGGAGTATATTATAACTTGAACTATATCATAATTTCTGAATAAAGGAATAGCTGCAAAGATTAATGGGTATGCTAGAAAAGAGCAGGAAAAGACGTACATGGCTACAAGAATAACATTGTGTCGTGACAAGTTACGGTTCCAATCTAATAAAAATAAGTTTTTTAGTTTATAACACTTCAATAAATTTTAAGTGGTTATCAATATAAAATATTTTAAGTTACCGTGGTAGAAATGAGGGATCAATTTAAACCGCTGAGTAACAATGTAGCAGAAGTCATGAATATAGTAGTCTATTTTAGTGTAGGATGATCGTCCAATCAGTGTTATGGTTGCGGCCAAAGTGTAATAACTTACTTGCTCGAAATCTTTGTATTGATTCCAGTGTGCAAATAACCAAGTAATACGAATGAGAGAAAATACGTGAGCACATGTTATACCCAACTTGAAAGTTTCCCAAATTAACTTGGGATTGGATGGAAGCTTTAGATTAAGAATGACACGGGAGTTAGAATATTTTTCATTTTGGCACATTTTAATGCTTGGAAAGGTATCAATTAGTAATATTGGTGGGTTTAGTAGAGATTGAATGAGGAATTGGATGTTTAAGCAAGCTTGAGTTAGAGCCATGGTTGCTGATGTAATAAAATCTTACTAAAAATAAGATTTTTTTATGGAATGCTACCAGGTATTTGTCCAGTCGTGTGTATTGATTATTTGTAAATGTAGATTTTTAGCATGCCATTTTTTTCCTTAAAGTTTAAATAATTTAATATGTGCTTGAAATCATGTTAGAGACATTTTTTCATACTTTGAAATTCAAAAAATCATATATATATATAATACAGACCCATTTATTTTAATTTTAGAATATTCCATGAATAATACAACTTGTTGTATAGATTGTTATAAATTGACTTCAAATATAGGAATTAAGTTGCGCAATTACTATTAAATTTCCATTGGCTAGTTAGATTATTAAAATTAGAAGAATAAATAGTCACATTTAATAAAACGTGCTATATAAAGTTGTTATAGAAGTTTTTCCAGCAAATATAAATATATATGGCAAATGCTGAACTCAGGTCAAATGTTTTGGCGTTGGTAAGTTATTTAAATCAATATAATAAGTATTAATATATACTTATTCAGTATTAAAATCAAAGTGGAGTAATAATTTTGATTTACAGACTTTCCTATCAATTACCAATATGCTAGTAAAAATGACATGCTAAAGTGTAAATAGGTATGCCATGTCTCAAGTGAGACGTTTTTACGGCCAATTGGTAAGAGATTGTATAATTTGAAAACATGATAATATTAATAATGGTGATAAAACAAGTTCGATGGGCTACAAATTATAATCAAACTTTCTACATCCGGACTGAGCATAAAGAAAGGAAGACATAATTTAAAAATACATTGGATATTATCACTCATTCCATACCGGTAACACGATAGTAGGTAAATTTTGTCCGACGGAGAACATTGCTGGATGAGAATTGCTGCATTTAGCCATGAATTGACTGGTGTGGATTTTTTGGACAAACAAAAACCAAAGATGACAGTTGAAAAGGATTTTAAAGTACATTGTATATTTTTCTATTGCCAACAATAAAAAATAAATACGTCGCGATTAAAAAAAATTGTTCATAGGATTTTTAGCATAAATATCAGTAGTAAACCCATCTAAGAAAATTTATTTGTGTAAATATTACAAAAACTCTATTATCACTCAAACAAATATTTAATAAAAACGCTTACAAATCTGATGAAGTATAATAAAGCTTTTATGAATAAGTTAATGAAAGGATTTTTTATGATCAATACGTCATTGCATATTATATACAAAAGCAGCCAACTGGTTAAATTTCTGTGATCTTACATCTTCAAAAATCTAAATAAATGTCCACAAAAGTACAAAATATGGGTAAAAGAAGTATTGTTTGTTACCAGACTTAAAGAACTAAAACCTGTAACCATTGGTTCACAGAGTGAATGAATTTTCAATATTGCCCAAATCATTACGCACCAAATCAATATTTAATTCTCGAATGGATCTTTACCCTCTTATGTTGCGTCTAGAACAAGTCATTCATTTAAAGCAACAAACAATTTAAATAATATTCTCTAATATTTGGGAGAATACAACTTAAATATTTTTTAAATCACAGATTAAAAGACTTCCACCACATCACAGTATGAAGCTTGACGTGTCATTTCGGTTAAATACGTTACAAGTCAGAATTTGGTAAACTATATTTAACAACTTAACAAAATAAGTAGTTATCCTACTTAAAGTTTTAACTTCCAAAATAAATGCTAATATAGCTGCCAAAATACCTACCCCATAAATTACAAAAACCACGACAATATTACCGTCTAAATCTGAAGCTTTCCAAGGTGGAATTCTGTCTCCAATAAAACCACCTTGAATCCTTGGCATCACGTCTACCAACATTTTTGTCCACCAGTCCCAAAGTCCTGCTGAATAAAAGCTATTTAACCGTTTCAGTATTTGTGGATTAACCCTTCGAAAAAACTGGATTCCGTGAGACAGTGACATCTTTAAGTCATCTCCTAGAAATGCACTCTTTCCCTCTCGTTTAAGATCGTAGTAAAAAGCATGCGCCTCAAAATCAGGTAGAAGTACTGCAGTTTTGTTACAATTGCCCATAATGCTAATGTTAACTTTGTTATACTGCAAAAACGTATAATACCAATTTGGTAGCATTTTGGTATAGTTCATTAAGCGCTCTATGTGAAATGGAAAATTGCCTATTTTGTAAAAAATCCATTTAAGCCGATTCGGCATGGAGAATTCAGCTCGACCATACGCAAAAAGTTCACCATAAAGAGAGTCTATAATATGAGGGTTCGTATATTTTTCTGCAGAAATAATTTCTGGGTTGTTCTGTAATCTCATTGATAATCGAATGTCCGCGACACCAATTTTTGTACCTCGTGTATATATACTAAAGTTGTTTTCAATCAAACTGTCCAATTTATCGTAGAATAGTTTTGGTGCTCTTGGTAAAGTTATTTGTGTTATGTTTTCGTTTTTGAATAACGTACTCAAAACCAAACCGACGAACATGGCGACCACAAAAACAATTCGATTAGCTTTTGAAGATGTAAGATCTCGTTCTCTTATTGGGTCGCCTTGTTCGAATAAAATTTTCAAAAAACAATGTATTTGCAAACATTTACGATGTGACAATTTGTAGGGTGATGATAAATATAAAAATATACCAAGAGCTAAATATGAAATTGCAATAAATGTCCACATTAAGATATCGAATATTGATACCATTTCTGCAAAAGCTGGTCCAATTCCAGTTAACGAAGTGTTTCCACAACTTACAAACTTTAGTCTCATCGGATGAAACTTAAAATGAACATTATCCAGTTTTCCGATTGCACTCAGCAAAATTCCCGGATAATAATTAGAGTTCAAAGGGCTGCATGGCTTAGTTACAAAGCGAGCTTCCCTAAAAACGTAGTCTTTTTCATATATATTAATAATTCTTTCGGAAAAATTGAGAATTGCTACATTTAGTAGTCTGATTTCTGCTTCAAACCGGAAGTTGTCAATGTCGTTCATTTTACCCTTTAAACCGTTTAATTTAGTTGACATCTTTAAGAATGCAATGTACTCGTAGCCTGGACTACTGTTTTCCGATACCCTTTTTAATGCATTTGTAAAAACTGGAGATATTCCAGCTTGCCAACATATTTGGCCAATACTCAAAGCCATTTCTTTTTGAATACGTTGGGAGATTGATTCGAGTTGTGACAAGGGGCCAAGTTTCTTGAATTCATATATTTCTGGATTTTTACACTCTCGAGAGATCCACAAATATGAGTCTTCATAGTCAACATGTAAAAGTAAATGTCTATTTGTTTCGGTGTTTAATGTGGCATCTGTCTGAAATTGGTCACCTCTTTGAACTGTTAAAGAGTTCGCCCAGCTCAGCACCACATTCTGCTTTTCGCGGTATGCTACATTTTCAAGGGAAATTATATCAAATTTAGGTCTATTTATAAATAATGCACTCGTAAATTCTGTTACGTTCGTGTGATTGAATGGACCAATGGCATCAGGCTGGATTTGAGGAACGTTGAACATAAAACTTTTTAAATTCCCAGGTAAAATCAAAAATGAAGTATTTCTCGGAATTGTATCCCATTCGTAGAAGGTATTGTCTTCCTGATATGTAGGTGGATACATATATAAATGTGCTTCACATACCCACGGTTTTGTTGTACTGGTCTGGTCCAAAAGTGGCAAGTCGTTGCATCGACTTTCAACCATATTGTTTTCACAGAATTTTATTTCTTGTGATGTGTTTTGTTTTTCAAGTTGAAATATGTTTACTTGAGTTTCGAATTCGAATTTGTTTTTACTAAATTCAAGTCTGTAGTCCACTTTAACAATGTAGTAAGCAGATAAGATAAAGGGTGTGACAACATCATTTGAAATTATAATGTCCTGATTTTTAAAATTAATCACGTGAACGAGACATGCAGAAAACATTTCTGTGTATTTCATGATTTCCAAATCCTTTGGATCAAAATTGTATTTGCTTCGTTGCTGCTGTATTGTTGTGATTTGTTTTGGTTTCTCGATTCGGAACGCTGTCACTACGACGAAAACACTAAGAAGAATTGTTAATGCGGCGTTGTTTGGAATAACCATTGTTTAAAAAGTGGCTTGTGAGATGAGATATTGTTGATTTTTAAATAATACACAATTTTGCTTGCAGCAAATTTTTTAAATCTGGACAGATATTGTAATAGCACTGAATGATAATAATAATAATCCCTCAGAGAATCAGAAGTAAATTCAGCTACGAATAAGAGTAAAAGATATATTTAAGAGACTGCACTGGCGTGAGTACAATTCCCTACTTAATTAATGTTCTCTGGAGACGAGTATTTATATGAAGACATCGCCGATTTAAACTACTGTTAAAGTTTCCTTAAAAAGCTATTCTTGGAAGCTACCTGAAGATCATGTAACAAACATTTTAAACACAACAACAGGAAGTAGTAAAATAAGGAAGACTCCGTGTTATATATATATTCAACTATGCCCGTGTCAGGAACCCAAGGAAAATGTTACCTGACACGTGTAGCGCGCCGTTTTAATGGAACTATTGCCTTAGTTATCATATGAGAAACTAGCAAGTTACTTCACATTGAGTATATAACGCACGCGTTAGTAACCTTGCGGAACTACCTGGTGAAACTGATTCATTCTAAAAGTACCATAATAATTACTGTCTAATTATGTAATAGTCTAGACATATGGGAAGCAAGTGTTACAAAGTAGGAAACCACAATATCAATTCTTTGCCAAACATATCACCACTTCGTATGATCATTACATTTACGTACTTTCTATTATAAACCTGAATGGATTTTCAAGAATTAATATTGCATATGCAGGATCCGTGTTGGAGTACTTCCGGCTATCAAGTAAGTGTATTATATTGCCATAAGTGCTAATTTTATAACGATAGTTGTATAATATACTTAGAATTTGTCTAATTAAAAATAGGCTGTCCACGTGGAATGCATTTAATAACCGAGAGTTATATAAGAGTTAAAGCCGCACACTTATTTTTATCTACTAAGGGAGTAGTAATAATAAAAAATATTAATGAGACGAAAATGTTTTTTTTGTCAATCCACTGGATAATTCTTATCTAAATCTTTTATGCAAGTTCACTTCCCAAAGATGCTAGTCTTTATATGCGTTTGTTTGTTCAACAAGCAAACTTGACAAACTAGTTATTTTACCATTTAATTGACTCTTATACTTTTACTTAAATTTGTTTTTATTAGCATTAAATTCATATAAGCCATTTTTTGGGGACAAAGAGTTACATATTTATTGTAAAAAGCTCAACCTTTTGCAACAAGCTGTTAACTTTTTATAGGAAAGAAAACATGTAATTTTTTTTAAACGGTAATGCTGTTTCCTTACTAGATGTAAAAATGATCAAGAATCGTTTCGGCTTGGCATTCATAATAATTCCAATGTAATTTCGTATCAATTAAATTTGATTAATACATACATATCAACTTACGATTTAAGTATTATGAATAGTTCAAACTTTCTTGATAGCTCAAAACGTTGTACTGAATAATTGTATTAAGTAGGTAACTGAATGTATCCTGATTGCTGAAAATCTGCTAAAGTCCACTCCCACTGCTGACCCTAGTAAGAACCATAGTTGCTGTAATATTTAGAATTGTGTCAGCAATTGACAAAGCTGTACGAGGCTTAACCCTTCTCGAAAACCCAACTGAATACCCAATTACCGGGCAGGATCTCAACATCTGCTTTTCCACTTTTCTTCGCAAGCCCCTTTTCCAATACATTTGAAAACCATCAGCATGTCCTCGAGGGGAGCTGGCCAACGTAATCAAAATAAAATCTACTCCTATACATATACCAAATATAAAACAACAGCACAAGTACAGAATAAATGGAAACTGTAAATTGCCAGCCATAAGTATTATGATATACCCACTAGCCGACGCTGCTAGAACTCCCATCGCAGTTAAAACCGTTACAAACCTTGCTCCAATTTGATCTAGTATAAATATTAGGATTTGTACAATTCTAAAAGTTTTCACACAACCTTGAAATGTCAGCACTTTTTGTAAACCACAATGCTGTCTCGATTTAGGAAAAAGATCATTTCTCGCAAGTTTCGAAATTGCTTCCAAATTAAGTATGGCTAGAGCTATTATCGCTGTTAATACTATACCACAACCATGAAGGGCTAATAAACCAGATGCTACACAAGAGAAAATCCTTATGGCAAAGTGGAATATATAAGACGACGAACAACCGGTGAAATTTACAAAAATGATTTCAAATGTACGGTGTAGAATAACTTGAACAATATCATAATTTCTAAATAAAGGAATTACTGCGAAGATTAAAGGTACTGCGAGAAAAGAGCTGGCAAATCCGAACATTGCGATATCAAGAACATGAAGATGTGACAAGGTGCACTTCCAATCTAATAAACAAATTTCCAAAAAAAACCATTAATAAAAAATGCTACAAATTGTGAGGTGTATAATTGATAGAATTTGTATGTAGTTACCATAGTAAGTGTGTGGAATCAATTTAAACCTTTGAGTGACAATGTAGCAGCAGTCGTAAAGATAATGGTCTATTGTAGCATATGATGAGAGCCCGATCAGTGTTATAGTGGCGGCTAATACATAATAACTTAATTGTTCAAAATCCTTGTACTCCTTCCAATGAGAAAATAGCCAAGCAATGCGAACGATAGAAAATAGATGAGCACAGGTAATGCCAAATTTGAAACCATTCCAAATTAGGTAGGAACTTGTGGGAAATTTTCGAGACAATATGCCCCGGGAATTGAAATACTTTTCGTTGTGGCACATTTTAATGCTTGGGAAAGTATCAATTAGTAGAATTGGGGGATTTAGTAGAGATTGGATGAGGAATTGAATGTTCAAACAAGCTTGAGTTAGAGCCATGGTTGTTAAAGGTTGTTGAAGTAATAAATTAAAATATAGTTTAAAAGTTCTTTAGGAGTGAAACTGTATAGTTGCGGACCTGATAAGCTGTATAGTTGTATTGATTACTGATAAAAATGTGTTGTGAGGACATGCACACTTTTCAAAAGTTTGAATAATTTAGTTTTCTTTTTTTAAATGTTTGATTTTTTTATATATTTGTAATCCAAAAAAAATCAATTTCTAATAATACAAACTTATTTTTACTTTTAACCCGAAAACTGAATCCTGTATATATGTTTTAAGTTTAATAAATTTGATTTATTTTTATCATAATTTGATCTTTTTTTATCAGCAATCGAGCCATTAGAATAACTGAGTGTCGTGGTTGGATGGCTTGTAGAAACAAGAAACATGGCAAGTTCATTGCACGTGTATTAAGTTATTATCAGACTATCTAATTCCAAACCCAATCAATAAATCGAGTATTTTACATGCATAAATTTCGACTATAGTCAAGCGAAAGGATGATAGATCCTAAATGTTTTGAAAATTTTAGTCATTTCAACTCTTTTTGTTGTCATACTGGGTATGCCACATAACATGAGCACATGTTTTGTATAGCATATTTATTGTTTATTAAAATTAAATTTTATTTTATTTTCTTGGAACAAAATTATATAACCTTTGCATTGATGCACAAGTAATTACTTTAAATCAATAAAAAAAATATATCAGTAGTGAACTACATCGCGATAACCAGTTGTTATTAAATGTCTTAACTGGCAACCATTAATAAAAACTGATAACCAAGTGCAAGAGTTACGGGAACTCTACAACTCCACGTGAATGACACTTGTCATATGAATAAGTTAACTGGTTTATGTTACAGTTTAATTCAGGTCACTTATTAAGTAGCGTAAATTACTTTATGAAATTGTGTGTAGAAGTCTGCGCAGACCATGCCAAAGTTAAAATGAATTTTAATATAAAAAAAATTCAAAATTCATTAAAAATTGAATATATTTCATGTTTCATGTATACTACAAAAATATCGTTGTTTTCAATTAACGTGTAAATATTAATTTGTAATTTTACATTATCAGCATCCTGTAAGTTTTAACATCCGCGTTAGTACTTACTTATAGGATTAAAAGGCTGTGGTTTAAAGAAATATCCATAAAATTAGATCATAAGACAAAAGATAAGAATCTACAAGCAATGATTAGATGTTTTTACAAGTTTAGTATAAGTTTCTTTTCCATGTAGAATTAAATCTTTACACCAATAATAAGAATAATACTGAAACTCTGCAATGTAGCATCACTCTGAAAATATACTTGTCATTTTATTCACTCGTTTTATTCCTTAATACCTATATTATAGTTTTAAATTACATGTGAGGTAGTGGATTGATTGTATTTTACTGTTTGAAATGATATTGTAAAAAAAAAAAACTTACAAATCAGATACAAATCAACAGAAAGAATATTTGATAAATATTTGTATTTAAAAATGTCATGAAAAAGTATTCATAAATAATTATTAGCACTACAATACAAAAACTATAACTTAATTATCAGCGACTTTATTATTTGTAATAATGATAAACTTGTTTAAGCTCCATAGAATTTTAAATATTTGTACATTTTTAATAATACTACGTTATAAATAAAACTAACCAAACAACAAATATCCATCTTGTTTATTGTTGCATTGACAAAAGCAAAATTTGCACTGTTAAATTCAAAGACATCTTAATGGAGTAAGCTTGTCAATGAAATTGTCGTCACCAAACTTTATTTTAATTTTGTCACAAGACCTCAAAAACCTTTTTAGCCACCGCTTGTCCAACGCCGACATAGATGTTGTCCACATGATACGGTTTGCTAATACCAACTTATTTTTCGACAACAAGTGGACAGCAACCACACCACCAAGTAAAACCAAAAACTCAAACATGGAATCAATCACAACAATACCAAGGCATAGAATCATCAAAACAGCAACTTGCTCAGAGTTTCATCGCTAAATTAAGCCAACAACGCTAAAAAAATCGAATTAGTTAGTATCATGCCAAAAATTATAACTCCCAAACATTCTTGCTGAATAGCATTACATAATGAATTAAAAATTTGAAGTTGTCGATATGCTTTCACATCTCTGATTACATCCTTTCTAGATTTTGGTCGTTTCCAAAATAGCTGGATACAGTCTCCAATCATAATTGGTGCAATTACATCGACAACTGTGAGTGAAATACTTGTCCGTTCAAACAGAAGCTAAGTATCCATATATTTCCTAATAAAATTGATATCCTAACTACACTTCTATATAGTTTACTAGTTTCGGTCGTTTCAAAACACTCGTCTAAAATAAAATAGCCCACAAGTGAAACTTTACAAGCGTTTTTCCAATGAAACCCTAAGACGAACAGGGTAGGAAATAAAACTCCATTGACTAATGCTATAGGAGCGAATAGGAAATTGAGAAATTTGTTGAGTGAAAGCGAAATAATGCTTTTATAATTAATTTGTCGAGAGAAATTTAGGAAAGATAAAAGATTATTCAAATACACCCTTATGATTTCGCCTCGAGTTTTTGTCAAATTTATGGTTATTGTGGTGGTCCCAAGCATCAAGAACGTCATCCATCCCAATTATTTCTCCGAGGTACTTTGTAAATAAGAGGCTAATGTCAAGATGCACTGAGCCAGTTGAATACAAGTGATTATGGATAGTAGAACGCATTTGCGTTTGAAATTCTTGGACTGGGCTTCAGTTTGTGATAAAAAATATCAGGCTGCCTGGTTTCTTCAACTGTAAAGTTGTTTGATACTTCAAGGGCGCTCTTTTGAAAGGGCATGCTAATCGAAGAGAAATTTTGAGAAGATAAAAAATGTCAAAGGAATCTACCAGACCCTGAAAGTTAATTCCAGTGCGTCTCATTTTGGAAGTACAATTTGTTTTGTGACTGGTTTGCTGGTTTTTCAGGTCACTTTCACCGTAGTGAAAGCAACTGTACAAGTTATATTTCTAGTTATACTGTAACAAGTATAAGTATAGTAACAAGTATAGTTATACTGTCTGTACAAGTTATACCCATTTAAAAAAGTGTTAAAAATCACAATCTATGAACAAACTGTCGTCTCCAAAATTGTTGTGGCGTTTCTGCTGTTATGTCAGCCGGAGGAATAGAGCTATAGTTAGTTCAAATTAAAGTTAGATCCGTCAATTTAGATATAAACTTATATAAAAGAACATGAGACAACCAAGTATTTTAATTTATTATTTAATTGATCTTCTATCAGATTGTAAACGATTTTCTCTCCAATTAAATACGTCCACGGGTTGTTCTAAAATCAAATACTATAGAACTACAAAGCAATATTTTCTTTGATGTATAGTTAGCGCATATTTAAGTAATGCATGGAAGTGGTCGAACAAAACTAGGTATTTTAGACTTGTCAGAAATAAATTTGGATAGGTACATATTCATCATTTTAGTAACTACAAAAACAAGATAATTTGGGTAAAATCGTAATTACTAACTTGTGACAACATACAATACAGAATTTAACATGCCAATATAACCATATAAGTTACAAATCATCCAAAACAAATTTTGTAGCGGTTATATTTTTGATGAACCAATAATAGTGTAAATATTCAATGTTTTTTTGGAGAACACACTTGTACCAAACTTGTAAAAACATATGCTCAAGAGTTTACTATCGGCATTTTTTAAAATTTGGGTTGCAAGCGAGATCGTATCGAGTTTTGGTACAAATCCTAAACATTATTGATTTACGGTGGAAATAGACTACATTCTGACAACTATTAAAATAATTATTCAGTGATTGTAGATTGTTATCTTGTGTCTTATTATAAAACTTATATCTAGTTTTACGGATCTTTCCTTAAACCATAGCCATGTAATATTATACATAAGTACTAATGTGGATAATTAAAGTTTAAGTTCCAAATTAATAGCTACCCGTGAATTTTACACAACGGTATTTTTTTAATGTGATTTAGTAAATTTAATATGAAATATTACTAAAATATTAATGTTTTATTAAGTTATATCTTAACATATATTTAAACTTTGGCACGGTCAAGACAAACTATATTATCAATAGTATAAAGTAATTTGCGCTACTTGAAATGAACTGAACTGAGTTAACCTGAAATACAAGCCAGTTAGTGAACTCATATGGCAAATGTCATCCACGTGGAGTTGTCAGGGTAAATATTTTTTTATTAGAAATCGTCTTTGTGTAAATTAGTTTTAATTGCGATGTCATAAATATGTCAAGAAAACCAAATTGGTTATAATAAATCCTGTATTTGGCAACAAATTTCATAATTAAAAGTTCATTTTATTAGACTCATCTCACTTTTAGTCAAATGTAATTAGGAACACCAATATTAAAACTAGTTATAGATGATACATATTCGATACATAATAAAAAATATTCGAGCATAACAAACTTGATATATAGAATAAAGCACAAAGAAAACTATAATTGTTATGTTGATAAATACGTACTAAAAGAAAATATTTTCATAAAAAACACGGGAACATATAATGCACAATTGCTTTGTTATCACACATTATTAATAAATAGTACCATAGCATTAACTGAAGTAATTGACTTAAAATTTAATCGCTGTTAATGATTGACCAAACTAAATTTTGATAACATTTGATGAGACTTTTAACATTAAACTCACAAAAAATCTACGCCAGATGCATTTATCGTTGCCATGTCACGAATAAACTGTTGCATCAATTAAAATTAATAATTGCGCCAAGCTGGAGGAAGAATGAAAACTTATCTAATATTTTTATGCTATTATACATGTTAAGGATATATGTCACTGATATAATGACTCTGGGAACTTGTACTTTTAACCTTGATCCTATTCAGCAATCTGCATCCATTGATTCGACTTTTTGAATTGATTTACATAAATGCATTAACCATGAGCCATATTTAAATGAAACCCCTGGTCCATTGTCTATTTTTGTATAAATCAATGTGCAAATATAAGATTATTGACCGACAACGCAGCTCAATGATCTTATCAGGCTAAGTTCAATATTTTCCTCATATATGTAATTTTTAACAAGCTTTAAGTTGAGCACTACCCACTGCAATTTTTTATATGAAAGTATACTGATAATCTCAACTGGAATTTCATCATTTATGCAACATTTTTTGATTAACTTGTCATTATCAAACAATTTTGTATACAGGTTTTTTTACTTTAGTTTTTATCGTTTCACAAGTTAGTCAGTAGAGGAGTATCAAGAAGAAACAACCACCGCTGAACAAATGGATTAAAATTTTAATTGTAATTTTGTGAAATTAACCGTATTCTAAAAATTTAAAACATATCTGAAAATACTGCCATGGATTCGAGAAAACAGCCTGTTGTTATTACGGATACGGAAGTACAAGGTTTGTTGCGGATTAAGGAACTAAACAAAGGTATGTTAAAACTAATTAAGAATTGTTTTTAAACTGCTTGTTTACGTGTATTTTAACATCATCAATTTATTTTACAGCATTTCTAGCCGATAATAAAGGTAGCGATAAAGTTCGAGAATATTTAGAGAAGGCTGGTTTGGATAATGATCTCATGCTGGTGTACCTTAAGGCCAGGAAGTATCGACCGGAACATGCTTGGGAAACGGTAACATATATTTTTTTTAATTTACAAGAGAAACATTTAAAATAGCTAATAATTATTTTTAAATCGATGTTTTTAGCTCAAAAAGAGAGCGGAGGTTCGTTTTGATCAATATCCTGAAGTTTTCGTAGATAAATCTCCACGTTTTCATGAAGAAATACAAGAAATTGGTATATGGGGCATATTGAAAAATACGGACAGAGATGGTCGACGTGTTCTATGTGCTCATGGTTGTAAGTTGATATATCTATATATTTTTTTTTCCTTTAAATTATTAGAAAATTTCTGAAAATTATTTATGATATTCACTGAATCCAGGCAAATGGGATACGAACGTGTATAACAGCACTGATCTCACAAATGCGCTTATACAACTAACTGAAAAATTATTATGGGATGAAGATGCCGTTGAAAATGGAGTGGTTATTGTTGGAGACGCTGAAGGAATGGGGCTTTCCTATGCACGGCATTTTGGACTTAACGTTTTACTAAGATTAATGAACACTTTATGGGTAAAATGAATTATTATCTTTTAATTGTGTAATGAATTCTTAGTTAAAATATATCCAAAAAAAAAATTCTTTAATTGGTAATTTTTTATAGATTGCGTGCCCTTTAAAAATCAAGGCGATTTATTATATCAACGTCCCCTTTTATTTAACTTTTATCTACGACATTATCAAACCATTTTTACCAAAGAAACTAAAGGAAAGGGTAAGTTACATGATAATTTTTTGAAACACAAATATTTTATTTCGTCTAAAAATAATTTTTTTTCACAGGTTTTCTTGACCTCACAAAGTAAAAAGTTTGCTCTGCTACATGCAAATATAGATAAGAAAATATTA
>JAQFZH010001495.1:0-20919 GCA_034695485.1 Entomobrya nivalis
GCACTTCACAAATGAATGTGCTTACTTAGCTAAATACTAGCTTAGAAGGCAACGACCAACTAAATGTTGACGTTTGCCTTTACAATTTCTCTCAACAGAATCAGAATAAAATATTTTATGAGTGCGAATTTTGCTTTCCACATAATCTATTAAGATATTTCCACATAACCTTTGAAATCGTGTGGAGCTAAATGAAATCCAAAATATTGCTTGCATTTGTAATGATGCAGCATCCATCACTACAAATCCAAGCAATATTTTGGAATTAATTTTTGTTCAATGATTTGACAGGTTAGCCTTTAAGCCATAAATCTGTCATCTTAATCAACTTCAGACGGACCTATACTACAAGGTAATATTATTGGGCCCATTACCATTGCGCATCTCTGACCAAGTCCTTGTCACATAAAAAATAAAATAAATGCAAACAAACTATTTGTGTAGTAGATACGTACTAACATCGTTTGCTTAGAGTGCATTCACACAAAAGGAAAATTTAGTAAGTAAAGTTAGTATTTTTACAAAACATTTTTAGGGAACAAACAAAGGTATGGAATTAATTTGGTTGGGGATTAACGAAGGTAAATTTGGTACTCAACCAGGTCAAAAAGGGGACAAACAAATTGTATGCCTAACAATATGGTTTCAGTGAGCAATTCGCTATTTCTTTGTTTTTGAATACCAGTACTACAATGTTCGAAAACTAAACATTAAATGTATCAATGTAATTTAGTAATGTAATACTTATTAGCGTATCGATTTTTTTTTCGCTATGATTCTTCAAATTACTAGAATCGTTGCCCAAAATCGTCTATAAATCTATTCCCAACAAATCTGAAAAAATTCAAATATTTTTTTTTGCTGAAGGAATAGCAATAAAATCTTTAAACGGCATATTGATCGCTTTCTTAATTAAGTGATATAAATCAGCACTATTGTCATAGTTCGCGGTTTTCCATGAACTTCAATGTCTCATTTTAACAGCATTCATAAATGTACAAAGAGTAGCGATAGCGTACCGGTAAATTTCGAAAAATTCAGATACTTTTCTGTCACATACCTACTAGCATATGTGCATAAAAATAAACGCTATACTTTAACACCAGATTTTATCCGCTTATTTCAGCTTTACGCGACACAACAAATACATAGCAACACATAGATAAATGCGGTTATTTTGACATATTGAGCATAATTACAAGTAAAAATTACAATACGATATTAAGATATTTTTGACTAATTCTGGTATACATTATCACAAAGCTAAAATGCGTGCCGTTTCTATACAAAAAAGACAATCATGCTGACAAAACCAATGCAATTTTTTTTGTAAAACGATGGCTGCAAATCTAATGTATTTGATGCATTTTTGGGGTCAGTATAATAGAGTCAAATGAGTCTTAGTATAAAACAATATTAGGAAAAAATTATTTCTAGAAATTTGTTAGGTCAGCTAAAAATTAGTGTCGAAATTTTAATAATGAAATCGATGTGGTATAACTCTTTTAGACGAAATGAATTTAGTCGACGTTCATTTTGTAGACTTTTACTAATCAAATTTAGTCGGAAATAGTCAAATTTAATTTTTGCGTCAGTATTTAGCATAATCAAACCTAACTTTACTAAACACAAATCAACACTCCGATCAGTACAAAGTATGTGTTTTTGGTCGATTAATAAAGATCAAAGACGTAGCAATCGGTTATGTACAATTCAAAAAAAATCTACTAAAAATTTCGTCTCCATATAGTCGATTTAGATGAAGACATACTTAGAAGCAGTCGAGCCAATTATTAAGTCATTTAGCATATCATTTTTGTTAAGTGTTGGTTTTTGGAAATGAAATGATAGTTAAAAACTGTTAATAAAATAAAATCATCTAGCCTTTTGCATTACAAGAAAAATGTCCAAATGGGAGGTTGAATGTTAGAAAATTAGCAATATAAGAAAAATCAATTGTTCGCATCACATGAATGTACAAGGATTTTTTAAATTTCCTATTTAAATAAGCATGTCCTCGAATTTTTTATTGATTAAAAACCATTAATGTGATTTGAAAAGAACGGATTATCTTTTTATTGTGTATATTGGCAAATACGAACACAATAAACAATTGAATAGAACAATAAGTAAAATTATAATGGCGCAACATTTTTTACTCATTGTTTTGTCAAAAGAAAGTTTCATTTATACTCATATCTGCATTACATATTTAAAAGTATTAAAAATTGATTCCGAATTAAATTTTAAAATGTTCCATCTAAAAATATTAATCCCTGTTTTAAGTTTAGTTGTGATCGCCCCTAAAGCCCAAAATGTAAACTCCAGTAATCAACCAAAAAGTGGAGGGATGAGCAACATGGCCAATCGCTGTCAACAGATAATGAACCCAAAGATGATGGGTAATTTTTGGTTGTAAAACTTGAGTGGATTTTTTGCTATTTTCACATGTTAACTAATTTGTTTTTCATTCAAATCACAGGTAGAACAAACACCTGGAGAAATCAAACTTGGCCAAACGGACGTGTACCCTATGTACTGGACAAGACATTAACCGGAAACTATCTGCAAGCTTTTTACTCTGCTTTGAATCAGTTTTATGAAAAGACATGTATACGTTTTGTGCCAAAAACTACTGCCGACAGCCACTATATTTTGGCACAAGTTAGCAAGGACAACAAATATTGTGGTTTAGCCGCGACATGTTATTGGTGTAAATCTTTATAAATATTTTCATTCAGATGATATGTATGCGAGAAGGTTTAAACCTGCACAATTCAGAGTACTTATAAATTCAAGCGATTTCTTCTTTTTTTAGCCATGCCGAACCAGTTTATTCAAATAAGCCAAGATTGTGCCACATCAGAAGGCCCTTGGGCTCATGAGCTAAGCCACACCCTGTGTTTACACCACGAGCATGAACGTTTGGATCGAAATGAATTTCTTACATTTGACCAGTGTCCAGTAGAGTCGATTCCTGGTATAATTCATGACCAGGATGATCTTGGCACTTTATACGACTACAATAGCATCCTACACTATATATGCTGGGGTGAGTGTTGGGGTAGACCCACAAAGAAAAAGGGAACCTTATGCGGAGGGGAAGTGCAAAATAAGGGGCTAAGTATTCTGGATATTGACAAGTTGAATTTGATCTACAATTGTGGATGGTGTCATCGAAGGCGATGGTATAGTGTCTATCGGGCAACTGCAGACAAGATAGCGACTTTTGTTGATTTTGGTTCGTTACCAGGCGACAAAGCAAGAGGACCTATTTACGCTTGCAGAGGGTATGTTGGAGATGAGGGGGAGGTGGCCGTGGGGACTTGTGAACCTGGTGGGATACATGGATGGAGGTGTTTGATAGCTTGGAAAGGTAGAGCGGTTGTGCTTGAGCCCAATTTTGAGCTGCTTGGCTTGCCGTACGGCAGCAACAAGGTGGTTATTAAGGAAGGTGGAACAAAGGACCTGGATTACAGGCTTGTGAGGAATACTGACGAAAGCGTTAAAAGTTTGTATATTGCTGGGGGAAGGACTGACTTTGACAAAAAGATTTATATTGGGATTGTCCATGCTAAAACTGGTGAAGGGGGTCAGATGGGTACTTATGTTGGAAAGGTTTATGATCAAGAAGCTGCTGCTTGGGGACATCCACAGAATAAGGCCTTGGTAGTTGTCCAAGGGAAGTATTTTGAGGCTTCGGATTATTACGTCGTGGCTTGCTCATGAGTTGATGTGAAGTTCATATTTACTTTAGTAGTACGACTAAATTTTACATTCAGAATATCTTTAAGTGTAGACTTTTGAAATATTTGTCGCAATATTCGTAAATGTGAAAAAATAGCATTCTACCAAGCTAGAGTACAATATTAATTCTAGATTTGTGATTTTATGTAAATGATCAAGTGTGTTTATTTAAGTATAATCTTATTTTTATTATGATAATTACATTTTATTGAAAACACAAAGATTAACCGGAGATAATTTTCCAAATTTTATCGTTTAAACTTGTAATTTTTATTTTTTACCACTTTTACTTTTGCTCTTTCTTGTACTTACTTTAGTAATTATGGCTCAACACCTGTGTTTTTAATTGGGACAATGAATGCACCGAACTAGTTCAAGATCACCAGCGAATTCCTACCCAATTAAAATTATTTCAAAACTTTCAGAATCAAGATACTATAAAATAAATTTACGCAAGTCTCAAGGAACGTTCTTTTCCAGCGTACGTCGATGGTCAAGAAATTAGTAGCATTCAAATAATACAATAAGAATAAATTCATTGAACTCACAAATTGGCTTAAAATAAGGTTACAAGTGAGGACAAGATTTCATAAAACACTTTTTTTTAGCAGGGATCCAATATTGTACGTCAAATGTGTAGACAATAAGAATTACCATATGTCATGATTTTAGCATAATATATATGTAGTAGACACAAACTCAAGTAGACAAACAAAAGATTACCGCCATGCAGAGCGCACATAAATGTTATTGTTGTAGACCATTGCTAAATGGAATACCGTGAGATACACAAGGAAACAAACTACATAATAGTATAAACATAAACGTATACTGTAAAATTGCATTGCTACATAATCCATATGCTGATAAATATAGCGGCTGATTAGTTCCAGTTTTCAAAAACGTGCCAAATTTGTCACATAATTGCTAGTTGCGTAAGTGTCACACTTCCACAATTAAATTAACCCGCTAAAGTGTTTTATTTCAAAAGTATTTGTTTACTTTACTAATAATAAGTCGATAATACGGTCTGAACAAAACAATTGAAACACTGGTGGTGTCGTTTTCTCAATAAGGTTTGACAAGCCAAATTTTATCGTTCGAATTTGACATGAAGTAATGAATACTCTCTTATATTTTTGTTCCTTTCTATCCTTACGCTCGTGTTTTTGGCATAACACCTGTGTTTTTAATTGAGACAATGATTGCCGCGAAACCAGATGAAGGTCACCAGCGAATCCATATCCAACTAAAATTATTACAAATGCTTCCAGAATCAGAACACTATAAAATAAATTTACTATTATAGGCACGGATCTCCTTGACGAATGAAGAACAAGTGATACAATAAAAGTAACTTGTAGAACGCCACATTCTAGCATCGTCGCAAATACCTGTGTATTTATTGTCCTGTTATACGCTTCAACCAGCATATGAACAGCTCGAAAATATATCAATTCTCTACAGAGAGTTGTCCAATAATTTTGTTTCCGTCGTAAACAAGTTGCCAAGTTTCCTAAAAAATCAAAATAATTAAAATTAATTTTATAATTAAAAATTGATCAATTTCAATTAATGTCTCTCATTTGTCCTTTTTCTAAATAATTTGTAAGGGAAAGGAAGCCAACTAAGGTATCAGCAAGCAAGCAGTATCCACGATTTGCCACGAGTTCCCAAATAGCATAATTCCACATAAACGTAAACGTCTTTTCTAATATATTCCATATAGAACTTTCCCACCTTAAAAAACCCAATGCTCGATGATACAACCAGACCCCGTTAAAAGGTAAGGACTTTTCCACAACACAGGAGATTGGTACAGCAAAAGGGAAAAGCCAGAAGCTGATAAACCGTGAGTAGCGGATAAAGCGTACGGCTCTTTTTGTGTTTGTAGCGGTTCGAGAATAAATATTGGAAACATTTGCCAAATATTTTTCCATCTCAATTGTCCCGTTAAGAAAAGAGATGTAGTCCTCAGGATACTTGCTGCGTATTCGGTAACATTCCGCAATGAGTAAGTACAAGAAGCACATGGCCACACAAATATTAGTTTCGACTGCTTTGTTAAGTATCCCAGTTTGACTATTGCTACGAAACTGTGAGTCCAAAATTCGCAGAAAGGTGGTCGCTGCATTTAGAAGCAGAAATGTGCGGCGATATTGAAAACCTTTTTTGGCTTTGGGATTTCGAATTTTGTTTGAGTAGCATTGTATTCGAACAGACAACCAGCAGTTTTTGGGGATGATTTATTTGCTTTGGCCAAAATCTCCAGTAATGTTCCAGAAAAAGCCATTTTGAATTAGGAATGTTCGGAAAAATGCGATTGTAAACCTTTCTGTCCGATACCTTTAGTACTTAGTAAGTTATTAAATGAATTTGTCATAAGTTGACACATGGAATGTCATAACTTGTTTTGGTTGTTTTCAACTTGTTTTCTACTTATAAAATTATTGTTTTTGATATTATATGGAAATTTTCCGTTGCCTGAAAACTTTTATGAGCTGTTGGATGTTTTTGAAATTGAAATGTCATAAAACAACGTAGCTTATTCCATAAAGGGAATTGTTTACGTAAATATTTTGATGCTTGTGAGATTTTAATTACCGGCTTAGTTAAATTATTAAATATACCTAATACCTTTTCTTGTTTAAAGTTAATTGCAGCAAATAGTTATCCCAGTTTTAAGTTGTAATTAAATTAATCCGAAAACATTTAAAAGATGTAACGTATATAAACATCTCGCAATTCAAGTACAAAACAATCATTTTCGAAATTCAGAGATTAAATAACAAATTAATATTAATATCAAAAATTTTGTTGTCAGACTATTTTGTATGAGGTTTCAATTAAAATACTCCGGAAAACCACCAAAAGGTATAACCTCCGGCATAACGTTCGTAAACAGTTCTCGTAACTAGTCTCAGACAAGCACTTTCTACCCAAAGTGATCCCCCTATCGGATAGAACTAAAACAATATAATTTGTTTGCTTGAAACTAATATATTAATTTCTGTTTTCATTTTATGAATTGATTTGCGTTGGGGTTTACTAGAATGTTGAATTTTCCTCATATAGGTTTGCCTATAATTTTGTCACTCTCATTAAGACAAAAACAAGGTGCTGGCTACATTACAAGAAACTATAAATGTGGGTTGTAGAATGTTTACAATTATTACAGGAAAAAGGAGTTTTTTGAACTAAATATAGATTTTTCCGTTGAAAAACATCAACCAGGTTACGAAAAGGTTAACTTTTTTGAACAAAATGTATGCATAAAGTTGATTTCATTGACAAATCTTGATTTTAGGCAAGCTTATAAAGTTCGCTTTAACAATGTGAAATGATACTCACATAACTCCATATTGCCTATACAAAACATCTTATTAACTATTTTAAAGTACAAATGTATTCGGTTAAATAAAAAGTACGGTTAATATAATCTCATTTTAACCCGATAATATAAACAATGATACAATGAAGATATTTGCCTATATGAAGGACAAATGTTTGTGGGTTTGCGGAAATAAGAGCTTTTTAAATTTAAGGTTTGCTGAAATATGCTTCACCAAAACGAAAATATTTTTGTTTGAAATATGTTACAAATCGACGATGTAGATGTTAAATGATATTTAATTACAATTTGGTTTCTAATGTCAAATTTCCGACAAACTCTTCGTCACACTCAGGGAAAAAATCTGAATTCTGAAAAATAATTATTTTTACTTTATACTTTCATAAAGACGAATATGGGATTGGCGCTACCTAATTGTAATAATTATTTGGAAGACTTAACTTATATGCTTATGTAAACCTGTCAATTGGGTTGGGTCGATAGCTTTAACAAATCATTCAATTAAATTAATGTAAATCCTTTGATATTAGCGTGAATACCTTACATCTATAGGTCTTGTGCCAGATTGAGAAACTAATTCTATAGCAACTCCTACTGACGTTGGATATGACACAGTTTTTTAGTTAAAAATGTTTTTAGAATATTTTCAATATTTTTTTTTGAAATGAAACCCAACTTCCCAACATAATTTAAAAAAGAACGTTGGTCACGCATTTACAGCGCAAACAAAAATGATAATCAATTGATTATCCCAATAGCTATAAACCTGTCTGAATAAAATATCGGCGATAAAGATTCATGTAAAATACAAGCAATTGGCTGGTTTTTTCTAAAATAATACTATAAATATTTTTCAATGTGTGATTCATAGATGTAAGCTGCGTCACTACTTCACCAAGCTATAAAATTACATTTACTTACATAAATACTTGTCTATTTATAGTAGTGATATTGATAAGGTTAATTTTAGTTATATGTACCACAAATATATATTGTATTTAGACCTAGTAAATATACCTTTAAAATATAACGTTCAAAATCATATTAAAAGTTTTCGTCAGATTCAAGCCAAGTTTTTTTGGGTTTGACCTACATACCAACTCGATCAAAGATTTTTTTTCTTAAGCGGCCAGTTATGCTGAAAATAATTATAACGAAGACTACCAACATACATACAAATATAAACAAAACTATACATACTGTGGTTTACATACTTTAAAATACATGACAAAACTCGATATTCGATTTACCGTTTTAGACATAACAGTTTATAAAAACTATTTTCAAAAACATGGTTAGTCTGTTGAAATCGATTTGAGTTCCTAACAGATTATTTTATTGTTTCACACATTGTCATACATTTTTAATTATAACTATTAGGGCTATAATGGCGACAGGGGCATTTCCTTAAAAAACAAAATTAAAAGACAAGAGAATTATCTCTGTAATTATCCACTGGGCTGCTAGACTATTTAAAATATCAATTTGCAACAAATAAACGTTTTACCATTCCCAAATGAGAAAGCTTTAATATCGAAGCATCCACTAATGCGCGATTAACTTAAATTTTGAAGTTATTACTAATTTTGTTATTTGGTATACAATTTACGAAGTCAAAATTATCAACTTTGTGTATGTATTTTTTTCTATTTTTTCAGTAATTACAATAATTTCTAATTTGCTTATGTCGTACACTTCCAGTCCTTTTGCACATGGCTATGTTTACACTTGGGGTGTTATTAACATTAGGACTGGTTTTTACTTTACCGCGTGGAGTGCAAGTAAGTGAAATAAGTAAGAATTTTGTTCTTCTCAAGCGATCTCAACATCAAACATTTAACAGACGGAATGCAAAATATTACTATTTTGTTCAGTGGATAGCGCAGCGTATGCTGCCAATTAGATTTGGTGTGCAGTTTACTTTGAGTAAGGATACTCCTGGGATATATCTAAATGTTTTACTTGATAACATAACGAATGCTATAATGGTTATAAATCCGTAGGTTTACCTATTTCGTCATACAAAATAATCAATGAATGCATATCTTTTAAAGCTTTTAAGAGAAAATATTAATGAATATACTGATAAATTAGCTGTCGTAGTAAATATTGGTTTTACTATTCAAATATTCATGTCGTTTGTGTTGATAATTTATAAATTTTCGTTCAAAATGACTATATTGGTTAGTAGACAAATTGTATTTATGAAATTGTGAATTCAGTCAAAGACACACAATTTGTTTCAGAAATGAATCACAGTAATTAATTATAAAACCGATTCGTCTATTGGTAACACCCATTATTTGTCATTTTGTGTTCTGATGACGACTAACAATTTGTGGTTGAACCGTTGATATTGTTAAGATTGTCATTGAACTATGTTTTCCAACTTTGTTTAAACTTTAGACATATTTAGCACTAAGTATTGAATCATGCAACCTTGGAAACTATCCTTCCACTAAACTTTTATTGGATTGTTCGATTTATTTGGTTTAAAATTTTAACCTTTATTGCACGATTTTAGTAAAAAGTAACTTTGATTCTGGTAGCAAAGATTCTGTCATTATACACAGGTGTGGCAAAAAATAATCAAGTTAAACGCAAGGCTTATTAAAACCAGACAATGTACCGTGATTATTTAAAAATTTATAGATGGTTTGACAATATTTCACTATTTAATTACTTTAAAATTCATCACTTTAAATTCTTCAATGCATTGAATTAGTGGAAAAGTCTCGTCCACAACATGTCTAATATTGCATTGCTATGCAGGGTTTGGAGTTTGAGTTTATCTCCGATTAATTTGTTTTTTTAGACATTGTCATACACACATGCAAATATTTGTGCTTGTTGTTAGTTATTACTAGAGCTATTATGTCGACATGTGCAATTCATTAAAACAAATTTCACATAAAATTTAAACTTTATTTTGTTCTGCAATTATTTGTTTTACATTTAACGAGGTCAAAATTAAAAACTTGGGTTTTCTGCAACAGACCTAACAATATGTTCAGTTAATTACAATGTTCTTTAAATTGTAATGTAGGACTTTGTTATATCAGATGTCGCGATAGGCATATGTAATATTACTAACATGGGTTAGGTATATGTATGTATAGTATGTAAGTATACTAATATGATAAGTATATATTATTATTGGGTATAATGGTCATTTACATATCTTTATAGTCTACTATTTTATTATATAAGTATGTGTTCCAACATTACATGTATTGTCTAACCTACATATAACTCAAGTATGTCCCTTTCTTTATAGTCTTTATAGTCATCTTAGTTTTCACAGGCTTGGGATCCTGCCTTTTTGTCCTTTTACTTAAATGGCTCTGCCCAGTTGCGCACATTGGCACTGTAGCCATTATGATGAGCTTTTATTTGGCCACTTGCGTTATTTTGGAACTCATTTCAAATTTGCTTTATTTCTTGTATCCTGAAATCGAAATTGCGGGGAATCTGTTGTTCCGTTTAGAACGATCGCGTAGGTTTCATTATTTTTACTTTTATATTAAAAAAAAGTTAGCTATGAATTTTGAACGTCAATAACTTAATATTTTTTTTTCAGACCCGAACATTCCCAACAAAAAGTCAGCCGACTGGTTAGGCCCAGCGTTAATTTTACTTCATATTGTAGGTTTTATTTTGGGTCTATTTTTCCTAATTATTACCATTTTAGTCGACTTGGACCCGTTTAGTTTTGTATTTGAATTTATTTTGCCATCGGCGTATGAGCGGGATATATCTACAATTCTGTTAATACTTCTGCTACGAATATTTTTAAGTACCATTTGCGTTTTTGAAATTGGCCGTTTTGCTATCCTAAATTTATTTATTGCTTTATTTGCTGTTTATACAATGTTGGCATGCTTACAGCAATTAATAAGACTGTCTCGCGAATCATCGGAACGAAGTCTACTAAAGTTTTACACTCAACTTAGCATAATTTTGAAAACAGGCGACGAGTTTACTCGGAAGTGTTTTGTTTTTAATTATGGCTTGTTTCCAGTTTATTCTTACCGCGCTTTGGTGGATGGTATTTAAGTGTTGGGATTCACTTCCGGGCCTTTAACACATCGTCATATTAACATTCGGAGTAGTACTAACATTAGGTCTTGTTTTTACTTTGCCATGTGGAATTCAAGTAAGTGAAATAAGTAGGAACTTTGTTTTAATTAAGCAATCTCAACATCAAACATTTAAAAGACGCAGTGCAAAATATTACTATTGTATTCAGTGGAAAGCGCAGCGCATGCTGCCAATTAGATTTGGTGTGCAGTTTAATTTATGCAGGGATACCCCTGTGATTTATATGAATATTTTACTTGATAACATAATCAACGCAATCATGCTTGTAAATCCGTAGATTCATACATTTCATTCAATATAAACATATAATGTATGTATATATTCGAAAGCGTTTATGAAATAAATTGTTGAATAATATCAAATTATTAAATCTGGAAAATGCTATACTTTACTTATATTGCACGATTATAGAGAAGTGCGTATTTACATTCTACTCTTCATACTTACCTTTAGCTTTCAGCACATCATTATCCTCGATCAATATTGTCTTGTCGTACAAGCTGTGTAACAGCAGACTAAGACAACCAATTTCAACACTAACCATTCCGAATTTAATAAATTGTCAAAAAGTAGTTATAGGCTGATGAAATCGATTTTGAGGTAATATTCGATTAATTTGTTGCTTCAGACATTGTCCTGTAATATGTTGTATTCCATGATAAATCCCAAATAATTATGCTTTTTATTTGTAATTACTAGAGCTTATTTGTCGACAGGTGGATTTTCTGAAACAAAATAGTTTTCGGAACAGAAATATACTACTCTAATTTTTGTCAAAAAAATTGTCAAGCAAAACCGTGCTCCAGTGTTATTTATTGACCAACTCATCAAAGCTTTTTAAAACTCAACTACTCCAGCACAGAATAACCTGGCTATCAAACTCGTATGAAATCTTAACATATTAGCAAACTATTACAAATTTACAACATTTTAAATTAACTTGATTTGAATTTAAATCAAATTTATTACAAGTAATTTTGCCTTTCAACTGAACAACCTGCCGAATTATAAATTTGCATGAATTTATTCTGGTTTTCAGATCACTGGCACTGCTCAATGGTTTCCACGCAATCCGGGATGCATGAAAAACCTTTTTTTATGCAGCCCTTATGTAGTTTATTGTTGTCTAGTGGAAACGGACTTAAAGCCATTTAAGTACACTGTACCCATATTTACCAATAGTGAACTTAAGTGCTTGCCGAATATGTGTATTTTTTGATTTCTACTCTTGGTTAGAAACCCTTTTTTGAAATAAAGATTTAAACGGCCTGGGCAAGTTTTTAATGTTTATTTAATTGGAAGTTTAACTGGCGTGATCTAATTATTTTTAGCATTAAAGTTACTAAAGCTTTCTTTTGGGTAGACCGAAAGCTCAGAATGCCTAGTATATTATGCAAAGGTAATATAATATAGCACATAACTTGGTATATACTGTAGTTAACCTGTTTCCGTGTTCTCCTTTTTACTTTACCCACTTGTAATTTATTACTGAATAGTAAAGAATCTTAAGAGGGCATTTAGACAAAAACGCATATTTGTCATTAGTGGACTTGTTAGATATTCTGCTTTTATAAATTCTGTAGTGTGGAACTTACGTGAGCAAGAACTTGGCCATATTGTGTTACACGCTGAGTGGATTTAGTGTAGATTTATGGTTGTATGAAAAGTTTTTACTTATATATATTTATAGCGGTGGTATGAAGTGTGCAAGTTTGTTTGTTCTGAGGAATGTTTACACAACCTAGAACTTGTTTTTGTAAATAAAAAGAATATATGAAAAAGTCCTTCAAATGATCGTAATATATTTTGATTACAAAATACATCGTTGTAGTATTTAATTAAACTACATTATCTTGAGAAGTAATAGTTGGGCTGGCAAAATGTTGTTCAAAAGCTTCTTAAATCAACATAAAGACATGTTATATAATGACAATTTGATTACAATTGGGTCAAGGTAAGTTTTGTGAAATCTTATGGTGTTCTTAAAGTTTCAAACGTTTGATTGAATATTCCTTATTTTTCAACAGGATGGTCATTTAATGTTTTCCAAACATACAAATTTTTCATCCACTCAAATATTTTATATTAATAAATTAATGAATTAATTTTATATACTTGGCACCGCACAGAGCATCACATTCGCGAAATTATAAGTAACACATAAACTACTCTACTTTGATTAAAAATAAAGGTTTAGAAAATTCCCTTTTCAAACAGCTCGCACTTAAATGAATAGTATTAATTCCGACATGGACTCAACACAGGTGTGAAATATACCATTAACCAAATATTTCCTCAAATATTGATTTGACAACGTTTTGCTTAGTACGGAAACTGTTCGAAGCTAAATTACCTTTCTTTACCAAACGGGGTAAGGAATAAGAAAGTAAAACATGTTTGTAGCAATATTAATCGTGTTTATTTGTTCATTTTCGGTTGTTTGGACAATTTCAACCAATACGAAGTACTATGAAGTATTACCATTTGCTCAGTTCAAACTGGACACCAAGTATCCCCGTAAACCTTGGAATGACCAAGACTACAACTATACTACATACAAACAGCTCTATCATTCATCTTTTTTGAACAAAATTAGTAATTTTGATGCTGTTGTAAATTTATTCGAAAAAGAACAATCCGCTTTTATAGTAATCGATAATTTTGGTGGTATAAGCTTGCCAAATCTTCGACTTCCAATCATTCTCCGTAAATTAATTCCTGCAATATTTCGTCACAGGGGACTAAAAGGTTCGGTTTTTAGAAATCATAACACTTGGACTTTGGACGGCTTTGGTCCCATAAATCAAACCGGAAGTTCCAAAATTGACTGTCCGTTGTCTAAAATGTTTTCTGCAATCACGTCCACTTCGCGGATTGAAAATCTTTGTGCTCATTTAAATGCCTCCTTGTTCGTCTCTCGTGCAAAACCTTGGAATAACGAACTCCATATACGAATTTTACTTAACGAGGTCGATAGTGGAGAGAATTCGCAGCCACTGTTCTTTATATTCGAAGAAAACTCCGGATATAACTTACGATCCTATCCAATCCAATCTTCAGTCCAATTATTCATAGACTATTGGAATGCTGCTGTAAAACACGACACTGATATCCTCCACTACTTTATCTGACGGAACTTACAGCTCACCGACGCTACTTCGTAGATCTGCTTACAATTCTATTAAGGGTCAGCTTACATTTAACAGGTCCACTCAAACAACCAAGCTATGAAAAAAAATCTACACAAATAATTTGCCGTGGCGGCGAAATAAATCCCAAAGCATTGCGGGGCATAAAAGAAATATTTACCGATAAAAATCCCAAAACTAATTACTGCTATATATCTTCAGGTTTGCCACGCAGACTGAAGGTCAAGAGCTACACAAAATTAACATCTTCGTATGGTTCACTATTAAATAATTGCAAGGATAAGCAGTTACTTAGCAGTCAGTTATTACTAAACAATGCAGTCAAACCTGAAAGTATTGGTTTTATATATGCGTATATACTTTTGATGATAACAAAAAACTACTCATATATCTCTGGTTACAATGTATGTCAAGATGGAGTTAAAACTACTTACGGAAACAATAGATTACAAACTAACATCTTTGGGACCTTAACAAAATATAGTTTAAGTAGGCCCCAGGAATTTCCATTAGTTAGTGAAAACCAGCAAAGCAATCTAAAGTTAGTGGCTTGTGGTAACCGTCAGTTTTCAGGTTTAGAATTCAAGCATCTTTACGTTGTATTTGATTGCCTAACATGGGCAATATTTACGTTATCTGGATTAGCGATTTTGGGCGTAATGATTCTTTTTGACTTGCAACTGACGTTGCGAAAAATCAATCCTTTGTACTACTTAGATCTCCTCATAAGAATGTTTCTGCAACAGGATTTTGAAATTTCATTAAAGTTATCCAGTGTGCATTCCGTAAGAGTTTTGAGTATCGTTACATCGCTAATGTTCACCTTGATGAGTAATGCCTACCGAAATGATAACGTTTATCGAATGATTGTACAAAGGAAAATAATTGCATTAAATACATTAGGAGATTTAAATACGCAACACTTTAGTATCTTTACGAGAATTTCTAACTTACATATTGGGCATGAGTATATTAACGGCGACTTAAATAAGTCTTTGACCAAATGGAGAAAAGACGTTTCGGGGATTCTAGCTTTTAACGTTACGTTAGATCAATTTATTCTGGTAAGGTTGAAACGATAATAGTGTTTGAAGCATTATCAGAAATATTTTTGATTGCAAGGACAAATGGCATTACCGCAAATTATACTGCCCAGGAGAGACAAATATTTAAACAAACTCAACTTGGAATTACTACATTGGATCTGTCCAAGAAATTTTTAAGTGGGTTCGTCAAACAATCAGAAAATCATAGCACTCAAGACAATGTTGAACTAACTGAATTCAGTGATAATAATTCGTATTTTGATCATGAAAAGGAACTAATCAAGGAAAAACTATTGCAATGTAATATTATCGCCTTTGTGTTACCAATTTTTATTTGCAATAAATATATTAAAATGCTTAAAATGAAAGTGCTACAAACTCAAAACCGAGCTGCGCACGTGGGAAAGGAAACCTATTTCAAGTCTTACTTTACACTTGGTATATTTGGTTACATACCAATATTTTTGCATACCAGAATTTTAGCTGTTAAACAATCGGGAGTTTTAGACTACTGGTTATCGTTGTCAGATGGCCTACAGGATTTTCAAAACCTGGATACCCTTGTCATTGAAGCAGCTAGATTGGATGGTAACATTGGAGTTGTATTTGCCCTACTATGCATTGGTTTAATGGCTGCAGTTCTGAGTTTTTTAGCAGAATATTTTGTAGGCAGTTATTTAAAGAATACACACACCAGAATACTTGCATACGTATGTACCTTGTTTGCTACTTCAATACATAAAAGCTATTAATATATATATATTGTCATTTTAAATGCCTCGAACAAAATCCTAACCAAAAACTCGACAGTTCTCGCGCTAATTTAAATTAACACATTAAAATTATCAAAAATACAAAGCTTAAAATAATATGAATTCAAATTCTTACGAAGATGTTATCATTTCTTTTGAAATGTTTGTTTTGTCCAAGTTTTCAAAACAAAAAGAAGTTATTGATGAAAGTAAGAAATCCAAATTTATGTTTGGGTAATTTTTTTTTGGTATATAATGCTATTTTTGGGCCTTTACGTAAAACATCAAAGTAAAACATGATAGACAGATTAGTTTGAATTTCATATACGGTTATCATTGAAAAAATGGAATCGAGCTTATGCATATGTGATTAATGGAAAGTTGGGGAAATAGCTGATCATTGATTCCATTCATGTTGGTGAGATTAAGTGAACACACCAATAGGGTTTTTCGGTCGGAGAGTTAGCTAATTAACAAGGGTTAAAAATATAATATAATGATGTACTACATATTTGATATTTAACGACAAATATTTATTTCAAATAGCAAATGTACACGATTTAACACCAATATTTATTAGATGTTTTTTTTTATAATTTCGTATGTTCTTTTAACATGGGATTTTATTTATCTCCTTCCGGTCCGTTTTAAGAGGAAAGTAGACCGTATGGCATTTTATTGTCCAAGTATCAAATAGTAGTAGATGCGTACGTGACAATGTAAATCTTGTCTCTTTATTATGCATTGTTTGCAATGCAGTATTACACATTTTTGATTAACTCATGAAACCAGTTTAAAACCATAGTTTTTCAAAATGTATTTACTGTATGTTAAAATCGACGTCTAGTTAAGAATCAATTATTTAGTTGTTTCAGACATTGTTTTTAAGTACATGGCAAATTATAAATCATTGTTTAATTTTCCTAGTCACTAGAGCTACTATGTCGACAGGGGCATTTTTATAAAAAAACAAGTGTACTTGTACAATTTAGTATTTTTACTCTGGTAAATAGTTGGACAAATAAGGAAAAACATGTTATTTTGTCAGAACTTTCGGAAATTAAACAAAATATTTTTTCTATTTGAACATAAGAAAGCTTCAGAAACGGTAAGTTAATATATGCAATAACTATCGGAGACTATTTAAAAATTGAATAATTTTTCCGGAAAAAATATACCACATATAGTATCCTTAATAGTAAATCTTTTCGGATATTGGGAACAAGAAATACAGACCATCTCCTGAATTTTTGTTAAAACAGCTTAAATGTGTAAAACATATATTATTCATGTCCCGATTTTTCGTAGTTAGTTCGTAATTAAAATTTGCATTTTAAAAATGAAAAGAATTTGCATGACTGTTCCAAAAAAACTGAATGTTTCGCAATGTTTTTTTCTGATGGCAATAAATGCATAAAATATGGATTTCAGTTGAGTGAGGGTTGGTGTGAATCATAGCTACAGGCGGAAATGATTGGTGAAATACTTTAAATTTGAGTACAACACGTAAATATCTGGCTCAAAACTGTAAATTTATCAGGTATGTCAACCATGTAGTATCGGATCCAAGTAAATCTTGTTTACCATCGTTTGGGTGCCTAGAAAAATTAATATCTGCCAAACAAAACATTTCACCAAATTCCCAGTACTTATTTATAACCGTTTAAAAAAATACTCAACCGTTACAACAAGCTAAACGAAACCTAACGATTTTTTCACTGAACTAACAGTAAATCATTAATACGTTCTGAACAAAACAATTGAAACGCTAGTGGTGTCGTTTTGTCAATGGAATTAGATAAGCCAAATTTTATATTTTGAACTTGACATTGACCTAGTAAAGGCTATTTTATGTTTTTGCTCCTTTCTATCCTTACCCTCGTACCTTTTTCGCAAAACCTGTGTTTTCAATTGGGACAATGAATGCCCCGAAACTAGATCAAGGTCACCAGCGAATCCATACCCAACTAAAATTATAATAAAAGCCTCCAGAATCACGATACCATAAAACAAGTTTACTATTACGGGTACAGAGCTCCATTACGACTGAAGAATAAGCGACACGACAGATGTAACTTGTAAAATGCCCCATTCTAGAATCACAGCAAATACCAGTGTACGCATTGCTCTGTTATAGGTTTCCACTAGCAAGTTAACAGCTCGGAAGTATATCATTTCTCGATGAATGTTTTAGTGGTGTCCAAGAATTTTGTATACGTTGCAAATAAGATGCTAGGTATCCTACAGAATAAAATAAAATAAATTCAATTGAAAACAAAACATAAAGAATGTTTAGTCTTCATTACATTTGCGTTTTTTCCAAATATTTTGTAAGCGGGAGAAAGCCAACTAAGATATCTGCTACCAAACAGCTCCCTTGCTTTGCGACGAGTTCCCAAATAGCAAAATTCCACGCAAATGTAAATGTCATTTTAGAAATAGTCCCAAATTTAGATCCCTTTTAGTGAAGAGAACTAAATATTCGATGAAAAACCCAGACTGCGTTAAAAGGCAAGGATTGTTCTACAACACAGGAGATTGGTACTGCAAATGGTACAATCCAGATGCTAATAAAGAATGTGTAGCGAAGAAAGCAAATGGCTCGTATAATATTAGTTGTTCGAGAATGAATGGTGTTATCCTTAGCAATATATTTTTCCATCTCAATTGCCCCGTTAGGAAAAGAGATGTAGTCTTCAGGATACTTGCTAGGTATACGGTAACATTCAGCAATGAGTAAGTACAAGATGAGCATTGCAACGCATATATTTATTTCTTCTGCTTTGTTTAGTAATCCACCAGGCTGACGTGTGCTACCAAACTGGGAATCCAGAATTCGCAGAAATGTAAACGCTGCATTTAGATGTAGAAATATTCGACGATGTTTAAAATATTCTTTTGCTTTGGGGTTCTGAGACATTTCGAACTTTTTTTGGTCGCATTGTATGCAAATAAACAACCAGCTGTTTTAGGTGATGATTTATTTGCTTTAGCCAAAATTTCGAGCAATGTTCCTGAATAACCCATTTTGAACCGAAAAAGTATTGGATAATACTGGTTATGTGAAATTAGCTTAATTTAGACTTGGGAGCTTTGTTCGGTTTAGTTCTTATTATTTTAGGGAGACGTAAGCTGATAATTTACATAATATTTGTTTCCAACTTGTTTTTGTAAGTTTTTTTTGTTTTTGATTTCATTCGAAAAATTTCCATCAAATTGAGTCAGAAATTTAACTGCTATTTCAATGTTTTTGTTACAATTAAACCTTTTACTTGTTAAGTAGTATTTAGAATATATATTTGTAACGGATATTTGTTGTAAGACTTTATTTTGTATTGGGTTTCAATTAAAACATTTTGGAAAACCACCAAAAGGTAGTAAATTTTATTCTATGATGTGGATTCTAACGTTGTTTACAACACGGGAGCTGTATACAAGTGATAGCCTTGGTGATAAAAGTGGACACACATGTGTCATATATTTGTACTTTTTTGTTTCCAACATGTTTTCTTGTTTTACTACTTTACAAATTATTGTTCTGATTTTATGATGGAACTTTCTAGCTTCTCAAAAAAATAATGAGCTTGTTGATGTTTTTGTAATTGCAATGCCAAAGAAATAACATGGCTATTCTCATAAAGGAAGTTTCTTACCTAAAAGTTGTGCTTACTAATTTCTAATATATATCTTGTTAGTTTTTTGAAAACTAATGTTTTAAATCGTTTAATTTCGAAAGAAAGTAGTTACAGGAGTTTTTCTTAATTAGATATTCTGTTGGGTTATTACTAAGTTATTTGAGACACAAACCCAAGGCATAACTTTCATAAACATTTTCCGTAACGAGTCTAAGACAGATATTTTCTAAATTAATTGATTCCACTATCCGGTGGAACGAAAAAAGTATTATTTGTTTGCTCTAAACTAAATTATTAATTACTGTTTTCACTTTATGAATCGAGCAGCGCTGGAGTTTGCAAGCATGTGTAATTTTCCATGTAGTGTTAAGTATATTGGCATGTGAATACAGATTTTAGAATACTTTGTTGCTTAAAGGAAGTTTTGAGACACTGGAAAATTTGTTATAGTGATTTTTCCTAAAGTCTATGTATATGGTTGGAGAAATGCTAAAAGTATTTCGTGTATTTGATATTCTTTCCAACGTTCCGTTAGCTTGAAATAAGGTTATAAGTGAGGACAAGATTTCATTAAATTCATTTTTTGTGGGGGATCCAATATAGTACGTAAAATGTGTAGACAATAAGAATTACCATACTTAAGTCACGATATCAGCATAACATAAATCATTAGTACACACAAAGAATACTGCTATGCATATAGTACATAAATGCTATGTAGTAGACCCTGCTAAATGGAATACCGTGAGATACCGGTTTTGGCGATGATTTATTTTCTTTAGCCAAAATTTACAGTAAAATTCCTGAAAAAGCCATTTTAAATTAGGAATGTTCAGAAAAATGAATTATGCGACCACGAAAACATCCATTGGGGAAAATTTCCGTTGTCTCAAAACTCGAAGATGGTTGATATTTTTGTAATTGCAATGTTTCATCGATCAAGTATTTATATGTTCACGGAAACGTTAAAATAGCATTGGTAACATATTCCCACACAAACTTAAAGAAAGAAACTGTTGTCGAAATTGAAAGGAAAAAGAATCTACCCACACGAATCCTCGGAGGTGAACAGCTCATCAAAACCCTTCGAAAGTTCTTGTCCTTCGTTCTACTCCAACTATCAATAAAACCGCAACC
>JAQFZH010001496.1:0-20916 GCA_034695485.1 Entomobrya nivalis
GGTTGGGTCATACTTTCTGGAAAGTAACGAGCTAATTTATCAAAGAGTTGGCTTCTGCGTAAAATTAATTCATCTTCATCCGATCGTTCCAAGGGTTGAAAATCTTTTGATGAAGAAGCAACCACGGCTGCGGCAAGATTTCGACGACTTTCTTCCTCCTCTTTCGAAAACAGTAACAACGTCAGTCTCTGAAACTGAAAGGGCAATAAAATAAATTTTTAGATTGTTATATTTTTGTTCTTCAGATAAGCTCATGGACCAATGAGTTCCGCTGTTCTTTCATCATTTGTAAAGTTACATTAATTTCGCTTACCTCCTTGGTTTGATGTGGATCCGAATGATCTATTAACTCACTAAGACAAGTTTGCAGGTACTTTAGAGCATTGAGAGGGTCGAGCACGGCTAATTCTTCAAAACGCTGTCTTCTGAGGAGAAGTTTACACTGTCTAAGAAGATCGTCGTGGGACGGTCTCAGTAGCTTCAAACGCCAGAAATCGTTCAATCTCAGTTTTGGATCTTTTGGTCTACCCGGGTTTCCTCCAAATAAATAATGAAGTTTGTTGACATGATCATAGACTAGCTGGTGTGCAAATCGAGGACATGGTTCTGCCTGTTGACCACTCCAACTTCCATTATCTCTTTCCAAATCGTTCTTGTAAATACACGACCATTGTTTCCGGAGAATATCAAAAACCCAAAAAGAATTTTGAACGTTTTCGTGCCTGTTTTCCTTATCCTTGCTTAAGCCCTACAAAAATAAACATTTTTATTTATTATTTATTAATATTTCGTAACCTTCATAATCTTGAGACTAAACAATAATTACAAACTAAATGGCATAACTTACCGAAAATATATAAATCTCATTTAATTCCGGGTCAATTGTTGCCCTCTGTGTAAATCCTGCCGTAGGAGTGTACGCTTGATGATTGGTTACTTTTTGTTTCTGTCCATCTGATATCAACTCAACTTCATCAGTATCCACATTATACGCAAAAAAGTCGTTCAAGTATTCCTTGGAACGTTGACCACCGAAAACGAAAAGCTTTCTCAAAGCGGGGTGCAGTAGCATAGAATGTCCAACACGCGAACGAATTGCAGGACGTGTAGGCTTGGGGGAAGCGACATCACTGCGAAGAAGGCTCCAAGTATTGGTTGGGATATGGTATGCATAAAGGCCAGAATAAAGAAGCTCCGAATTAGCTGAGGAAGGTGAAGTTTGGCCACCCCCGTTACCACCATCAATCCTCCCTCTTCCAGTATTTCCACCGCCATTACCAGCTGGAGGGGGAGCAGCTGCTGCTGCCTGTGCTTCCAATGCGTCACCAACAATTACTTGCATCCCAACATCTCTTACGTGAGCAAGGAACTGATGCTGAAAATTTTGATTATCACTTGCACCACCACCCCCACCACGATTAAGTTGCACCATTTCTTCACCTCCACCTTCCCCGCCATTACCATTATTATTCACAACGAAGGCAAAAAGGCTAGAATTTAAGGAATCCGAGCTGTAAATAAATTAAAATTCAAAATAATGATTACGATGAATGAATGAGCCTGAAATTTCTAAACACTTTGGGTTATACTCATGACTTACTTTGTTCCTGTTAATATTCTACCACCGAACACATAAATAGTTCTTTTGTCAGTGTCAATGCACATTTGGTGATCAAACACGAGTTGAGGACCTCCCATTGCTCCAGTGTCTTCAGTAATTAAAGTCCATTTATTTGTTTCGATGTCATACACGTAAAAATCACTTTTCAATAGGTTCCTATGAGGTCGACAGTGGCTATCGATGTAGCGGCCAAGGGAGAAAATCTGTCTGCGATCAGGATCCAAGCAAATCTTATGACAAGATCTGGGACTTGGCCCTCCCTCGTTTTCCGTATTAGCACTTATGAGAGCCCATTGAGAGGTTGGAATATGGAAGGACCAAAAATCGGCTAAATCTTGATGACCATCCCAGCCACCAAACAGATAAATGGTTTCCGTATACGGATCTATGCACATTTGATGGCCCCCTCTCATTCCAGGACGTAGAGTTGTGTTTACATCGTCAGGACAGATAAGATTCCAAGAAGCTTTGTAATCCTGACGCGTAAAATAATCCTGGAAAAGGTTTTGGCTTGCGGACTGTTCTAAAAATCGTTCAGCGGACCCATAATCTCCTTTCTCTACTAGCGTTCTATATAGTTCAGTCATGAGAGGATGCTCCAGTTGCACGCGAGTTTTCTTCTGCAGCGATTCAAAAGCATCCAAATAGTTGTGCTCTCGTAAGTGCTTCAAACATACCCTAATGGCTTCCCTTTCTCGATACTAAAAAAAATGCAAAAAAATATTTACATAATGGATAGAAATTGCGCAAATAAATACTTTCACATATGATTTTTTTAAATCATCTTACAGCACTGAGTCTAGTGATGGCTGGTTGCACGATTTCATGTTCATCTATTCCAGTTAACTCTACATACCAAATTGAAAAGTTAAAAGAAGGACCCCAAGATTGCAGAGGAACAATTTTCAAGTATCGACATGGGAAAGAATATCCTTCGATTTCGTGTTTCAAATCGAATGTTTCCGGATTGCTGTCATTCTTCAAACCACTAAAATATTGAATACCAACATATTCAAGTTACAACAAGTTCAGAAACAAGTTAGCAATACTATTTAGCTTTATACTTTTTAGTTTGATTCGAGAGTTCAGTTCCAATAATTTGAATATTTACCCTTCCAGCAGCTCCACTAGATTTTCTTCCGACAAACCTCCGTAAACTTTGAATTTTTTCAAGTTACATACATGCGTCTTTTCAAATTTTCCGAACGTAATTTTTTCAGCTATTGATACTCGATGTAATTTCAAAATAAGGTACTACAATTCAAACCAAATTACCCATGTTATGAATTATTATTCAAAACCAACATTCACACTAAATAAAATGAATGAACATTGATTATGAAAGAGGTACCTGCGGAGGTGTATTTGAATCGGAGGACCATCTCGACGTTTGGTCTTGAGGTCTGTCTTCTAAAATATTCCTGGAAAAAAATAAACACACGATATAAGCTAGAATTCAGAACTTAAATCAAAATTCGCAATTAAACAAAGTAATTCTACAAACTTACTCTGGAAAGTAGGTGGAAGAGTAACTGGAACACTTGTGTATCGAATATTGAAGCTTTGTCGATTGAACCACACGATTGTGATGATATTGCTCTGTTTGTTGAAAGAATGGATTCACTAAAATGGCTTTGCTACTACCACTACCTGCAGCAGTAGTTTCCGACGACGAAAGTCCTGGTGGAATCATGGTTTTGTTCACTAATTCTTCTCCACTACTGCATGATGCCATCTTTTACAGTAAATACATCCTAAAATAAAACAAACCTGATTAACACCAACTGCAAATTCTTTTCCTCATTCTTTACATCATATCTAGTCGCCATTATAATGAGAGATAAAGGAAAATTAATTAATCACAGCATTTTATAAAGACACATTGCATTGCAATTATTGCAGCTTTATGCACAAATCACACATGTATCCGAAAGAGCTAGAATTTGTTAAATTTCTTACCGAATTTAATATCCTTTGTCTTTTTTTTAAATGAAGTTCGCTTAGCTATAAGAATTAATTTTTAATTGCACCATAAAGTATATAAACACGTCCAATGAGGTTAAAAAGGAAAATTTTAAGTCTAGTTTTAATAGCTTTCCTGTCGAAATGTTCTTATGAAATTATTTGTTGAACCATAAATTCTAGCTAAATTATTACGTTACGGTTACGCTATGATTGAATGACAAGTCAATTATACGTGCAATACTTACATTTAAAGTGGTGTACCTACCCTACACAACAACAAGTCAGCCGAGTTGCTGTAGTGCAGTGCAGAGTTCAGTGCAGTGGAAGGGTTTTAGTTAGACAACAACTAACATACCCACAGGCTATAGACAAGTAAGTACAGAGATTACAAGAAGCAGATAGTAGACAGACAGACAAGTCAGAGAATAACATTAGAAAATAGAGTGCATTTTACAACAAGCGCCTTCCTAGAATTTCATGCAAGATGCCCATGCATCTCAATGCACTTTTGCAATGCAAAGTTTAACCACAATTCCTTTATAGTACACAATACACATAAAGGAACATAAAGGAGCTGTGGTTTAGCTGCAAAAAAGTGCAAACTAGAATAGGTGGGGTGAAGCGAAACTTGTTGATAATTAAGTTTTCTGACATCAGAAAATGATTGTTGGTCTTAATTGAGTTCATATAAACGGGTGTTTTAATGTTTTAGGAAATTATATAATGAAAATGATAAGTACTGATCAATACATTTTTTAAGCTGAGAATAAAAAAGGACTTCAAGGTCGAAGACGAAGATTGAGGAAAGATTTTTTACTTTACATTTTAAGATGTCTGTCATTTTCCCTTTAATTTGAAATAAATAAATAAATTCATAAAATTAAATTTATTATTTTCTTAATCCTTTTTTAAGAGAACACAGCTGAGGTAGTAATCATTCTTTAATTGCAATTAGTATCAGAGCAGCATGCGGGCAATCAAGTTTATGTAATATGCTATGATTGAAAATTGAAATTTAAACTGGTTGGGTTGTTGGGTAAGGTTTTATAAATAACCGTAAAAATGAGTATTGCAGAATTCATACTTTTTGTATATGTTCATGTTCATGTTTTGCATAGATTTTATTGTGTCAACTGCCAATCGATAATTGATTTCCGTTTTATGCATTTTATTTTCACTTACATTTCATGTTCATTGGTCAAATTGGTTGTTTAGTTAGAATAACAAATAGTCAAACTTTTTTCAAAATTACTATGTTGTATATATAGTGTGTAGTTTATTATTGGATCATTATGGGACATAAACTGAACTGAACTTATCATTAATTTCAAAGGAATAAAACTAGTTTGGATTATTTTGGGACTAAGTTTTAAAGAATACTCCGAAATATACTGCGGCATAAATACATGTCCAGAATTCCGATAGAATTGTCTCACAATTCCAACAACGGGTATTTTAGGTAACAAAGACTCAAAGGAAAAATAATCATTTGTGTATGTCGTGTGTACACAAAGAAAGACAATTTAACGTAATTGTTTTCGATTAGCGAAATCCTATAATAAACTTATTAAACAGAAAACGGAATCTAAAGTCATTTATTTTCTCAATTTTTGGATTACGTGTTCATGTATTTTCCTTGTCATCCAGTGAGTTACGTTACCACACATTTCTATATGCAAAGGCAAAGGTAACCTCGTCGTTATTCCACGTGTTGATAAAATTAAACTGGCATAAAAGCCCGTTCCAACTTTGGGACATGTATAACATGGAACTATGGAACAAGGACAGTTTATGTCCTTATTCTGTTCGCATATGACTTTCACCTGACATGACATAAAGATATATAGCTTTAAATATTTAACTAGCTCGTCTTTGTACGCCTCCCTGCCGTTTTTCGTTTATCGAAGCGATGGAACTTTGTTACCTTTCTTTACTCGTCTTCGTTTGAGTAGCTACAGCAGTAGCACCCATTCCAACTTCAGCTTTCCAGTAAAGTAGTAGTTACCTCCACCACCTCGGCTAAAAGACAAAGCCGCTACCGCACCCATAAAACAAAGTACTCCTTTATTCAGTGTATCGGGCAACTTCTTTAGTCCTATTTTCTAAGTTTCCAAAAATTTGCTTTTCATACGCTTGTAATTCAGTACAGTAGAAAGAATGCCTATTGAGCTATTTCATTTTGACCCAAGTCCCCCATGCCGAATGGTTCGGCTGCTGGCTGAGCACTTGGGAATTGAGCTGGACCTGAAAGTTGTGGACATAACCAAAGGAGAGCAGTTGGATCCTGATTACGTCCAGGTGACTTTTCCAAGCATACCTTATGCTTTTAGCACTAAACCATTTTAACTAAAGAAGTCATTAGATTTTTTATTGTGCTTCCAAGATGAACCCTCAACACTTAATCCCAACGATGGTTGATGATGGATTCGTGCTAACTGAAAGCAGAGCGATTTTAATGTACCTTGCGAACAAGTATGGAGAAAATGAGGAGTCATTGTATCCTTCTGATCCCGAGAAACGGGCGTTGATAGATATGCGAATTTGCTTTGATTTGGCTTCGCTGTATGTCCGATTTTCGGAGCTCTATGTAAGTTATTTTTCGTGGGGTTATTTTTCGATAAGCACAACATTTAAAACTTTTTTTTCTGTTCCAGTTTCCGGTCATCTTTCTGAAAATACCAATTGATCCAGCCAAACTAGAAAAGTTGAATGAGGCATTGGGGCACGTTGAGAATTTTCTCAAGGATGGATTCATCGCTGGAAGTGAGCTCACAATTGCTGACTTTTCCATGGCTGTCATTCTTAGTACTCTGGAAGCGGCTGGACATGATTTCTCTAATTTTCCAGAAATCAATGGGTATCTTGAAAGATGTGCTAGTACGATGAAAGGATGGGAGGATATCAATTTGGTTGGAGCATCAATGATTGGACAAATGGTCAAGACGGCACTTGGAGAAATTGAAGGATGAGAGCATGTTTGATTTATTGTTCTGATGAAGGAATGAACTATATATTAAACTATAGTACATATGGCTTTAACAATTCCCTTAATTTCACAAAATGTAAGGTAACGTTACATTACTATCCAAGAAATAAACCAAAGTTATATGCACTATGCACGCTTAAATGTATACCTATAAATTATGTAAGAATCTATCCATAACCAATTATTAAAAAAATAAAAAGTTGGAAAACAATTATTTAAACGTTTAAATATTAAAAATCAATTTTGAATTTATTTGATATTCAAGCACAAACCATCACCAAAATGTATACAACATTGAATTTAGAAAAACGATATACTGGCTTAACTGGCAGAATATCAGAACTGCGGGAGATATATGGAAGTAGTGTGGAGGGAGTGGATAATCCTCATTCATTAATCAGATCAAAAAGGAAATCGCTCATAACGTCCTTGATCTGGTCTACAGCACTGTCTTTTGTCCATATTATTTCCAAAGACTTTCCACACATGCCAAACGTTCTTTTCAGAGTACCTGGGTCGCTGTATCGTTATAAAAGTGTCACATTCAGAATTAATCGAGGAATTATAAATGAACATAGTAAGAAGCCTGTATGTATGTCTAATTAATTAGTGAGTTGATGTAAAATGTACTCCAACCTGACGAACTATTTCCCACGATGGAATAAATGGCTTGTAGCTAATTTTGGGGAGGTCCGTGCAGCATAAACCACCGTAACAAGGGTCACCAACGAGAGAGTAAAAATAGTTGCATGAGTCACGAATAGGTCCCGAGGCACCGCAACCCGTTCTACTTCCACCACAGCAGCTTGACATGTTTATGTGCGGAAAAGATTTAGATTTTTAATTAAATTTTGCTCCTAACATTCGTTTAAATGGTAAATGTAATGTGTGAAACACAAAAAAGCACGAAAGGTGTAAATATGAATAAGCAAAGCCAAGCCAGTACACTTCGATTGTGAAGCCGCTATAATTACATGAAGTCGTATTTTTCTTAATTTTTAGCCGTAGTTCCCTTGCCAAAAAAAATCTCATTAATTAACCAACTGTGAGTTGGTGGTGGGGGTGCTGGTTGTAGAGTTTCTAGTACATGAAAAGATGGTCTTCTTCAAGTTTGCATTTGTTTTACATTCTATGACATCCTTTTTTTGCAAACCTATGATACAGTTTAAGTTTTAAAACAAATGACTATTCATTCAAGTACCATGATAAGTGTTAAAATATAGATTTATGACAACAAAAAATATCGGAAAATTATGCGACAGTGTATGATAGTTGAAGGATGGTTGTATGTTTCATGCATACGATTAAATAGTATACTAGCTCTTATATTATACTTAAAACTCTTAAAATGAAATACACAACCAAAAATAAACAGTTTATAATTAACTACTCCACCAATTTTATTGACTATTTGAAAAATCAAAAAGTTATTAGGAAATTAAGTGGGCAATTAAGTGGACGCCTTTGATGGTACAAATGGTAGTCCAATTTTAGAATTTTGAGCAAAGAAACCTCAAAGCCGGCTGTTCACTCGTCCGGATAGATTCCATCTTCCTTGACATGTCCATCACGTTTGGCTGGAGTCGGAGTCACCACTGCACTATGGAGTTGATGAAGGTCATCTTAACAACAGCAGCCACCACCGCATTGTCCGTAAACCTTGCACATCCATACGTTACGCTCACAGAACCACCTGCGCTGATAGTCGAAACCCAAAAGCTTGCCCATTTTCACCTGCAAATTAGCGAGAACAAAGCGTTTCATCAGTCAAAATCACTAAATTATTCAAACCATTTGCATGATCTAGAATTTAGAGTTGTATCTGTATTGGCATATTAAAAATGAATTTACTGACCTCTTCATCACACCGTTCGTAGGATGGGATAAACGGCTTGTAGCAAACCTTCTTCCTGTTATTACAACACAGCTTCCGGTAACAAGGGTCTTGAACAAGCTTTTGTAAGCAGCAGCTGTTGCCTCCAGAACCACCACCAAAGCCTCCTCCAGAGCCGCCTCCGAACCCACCACCACCTCCACCGCAACCTCCGCACATGTTGATGGATTAAAATGGGATGAACGGGAAAAGCAAATAGATGATGTTACCGATGTTCCAGTGGATACCGACGGACAAGGAATTTAACACTTTCGAACAGATCGGAAATGAGATCCTTTGGCTTCACAGAGAATTTTGAAAAAAAGCACACGAAAATTTTGAAAAAGATGAAACGACTGAAAATGAAAAATGACAGACTGAATTTTGACGAAGGTTGAATGGTTTTGAAGTGCATTTAAAAATTATGCTGACGCAAGCAAACAAATTGTTCATTGATGTTTTTCCATGACAACCATGTCGCCTCAACGAAAGTAGGTCATGCATGATGCACAGTGACTGCATTCGATACTTTGAATGCATTCAGTTGAATTTCACTAAAGTGGACTTGCTATACGATTGTTTTATGGATAACGCGAAAAATAAAACCACTCAATCAATCTAGTCGAAAACTTTGGCGAACGACTAAATCCGTACGTCATCTTGATTGGATTTTGCAAGTCCGTAAAATATATGCAGTTACGATTTACGAAAAATTATGCACGTTTGGAACAATAGTTAATTACCCTTTTCAGTGAGTGCATTGCATTTTTATGATAATGACGGAATCTTTTGATCAATGATTTGAATGTTTCATGTAAATTGTTTATGAAAGTACCTAATGAGTTTATTTGGCTAACTAAATATTTGTTGGCAACTTTGCTCCAGTTTTGGTGTATACTAAGCTGCTACTGTACTAATTATAATGAAAAGTACAAAAGAAGAGTCAAGGACGAAAATCTTTGCTAAATTCTGCAATTTTTGTTGTTGAAATCTCAACATCATTTATATGCTAATGTGCTATTGATAGAATGTAACACAACACAATAGTATCGACATACACGTAGGTTATGTTACGATTTGTAATTAGCAAATCAATCAGAGGCTATAAATAACACCTTGCTCTCATCATGTAAAAGTGATCTGCAAAACACATTTTTCTGGAGGAATCAATGCTTTTTTTTGTCTGACTCTTCCAAAGGAAAGTAATCAGTGGGAGAAACATGGTGCAGTGTCATCAATCTGAATGACAATAGAATGCCTAACCCAATAAATTTCGTGTTGTGACCCAATTTTTACCCAGATTTGAATTGAGCTCCTTGTAGAAACAAGGTAGCTTCAGATTTAGAATAGATCGGTATTTGCACAATTTTGAGAGATGAAGCCAATCAAGAGGCTTCCAGATTTGATCTTAGGATCCGTTCTTATATTTTTCATGATATTGAAAACGTCCACAGTACTAGCTTGTCCCGAGCATGAGCACGAACACGAACGTTAGATTAGCTCACATTTTTATAAATAAAATAGGATTTTATAAATTAAAAGTAGCATTTAATTCTAAATCTGTACTAACTTTTGCTCCAATTTTCTAGATGAATCCAATCATGGAAATTCCAGCACCGACATTATGCTCGGTCCAGAGGAGCTGGAAAGGCAGATTCTTGATATGCACACATTTCTAACAGCTCAAATGGAAGCGCCAGGAGCATGGAATAATACTGACGCAACCACTAAAGTTAATGCCTCCACCTATGGAGTCCCAGACTTGTCCGTATTTCGACAAATTTTTGCTGGATTTGGAGAAAATTTGAAAAGAGACTCGGTGTGCGCAGGCTGTCAAGTTTATACTGGTGTACTGATGTTTCAGGTATGCAAATGTAACTCTTTAAATGCAAATTTGTTAATTTATTTACAATCGTAGCAAACTTGTTTAATATTCATGCAATGATTAAAATAGATCAACAAGCAAAACACAAGTCGGGAAAACTTGCAGTTGTTTGCTTTGTTCACGTGTCGCTTTTTCCGCTTGGCTCATCCTGATGTCTGTGATGGGGTAATACAACGTTTGGGACCAACTTTTTACTGGATTGTGAAACAAAGAAAGAAGGGATTAAGTCCCCAGGAATTTTGTGGAGTGACCTTGCAATCCCTTGGGTGTCGCATTTCGCGTCACAAGGCTTCAAAATCAGAGTTCAATTGGGAAGTACCATACTTGGCAATTCCTGACATGCCTCAAATTGAAAAGGAGAAGGAGGAACCTGATCCCTCTGACAATGTCGAGGCTTTTACTCCACTAACAACAAAGAGAAACGACAATCGACTCGTGAAAATCCTCCACTTGGCTGATCTTCACATTGACTTGGATTACAAAACTGGAACTGCTGCAGAGTGCGAAAACGAAGTTCTCTGCTGCCAGGAAAGGTTTGGGTATCCAAATGAAACTGAAGTTGGAGCAGGATATTATGGGGACAATAGAAAGTGTGATGCCCCCATGAAAATGCTTCACTTAACATTGGGTCACATTCAAAAGCAGCATCCTGACATTGACCTTATTTACATGACTGGTGACCTCGTTCCTCACAACATTTGGTATACAGACGTGGATGAAAATAAGCATATCATCAATGAAGTATCTGCTGTTCTTTATGCTTACTTCCCAAACACGAGGATTATTCCATGTCTTGGAAATCACGAAGCTCATCCAGTAAATCTTTACAGCCCTACCAGTCGCACATTTAACCCACCAGAGTCAAACCCCATTCCCAGAGATCTAAGACAAGACTGGGTATATGAAACCGCGTATGATGCGTGGGAACAGTGGATCCCATCTGGCGAAAAAGAAAATTTCTTAAAAGCTGGTTATTACGTAGTAGAAATTAATGACAAAATGCGAGCCATTGTTGTCAATACAAATGTCTGCTACGGTTTCAATTTATGGCAAACATACTCTCCCCAAGATCCTGGTGGCAATCTTCAGTGGCTGCAAAATGAGCTGTATCTAACCGAAAAACAAAAGAAAACTGCACACATAATAGGTCATGTTCCTCCAGGACACGAGGATTGTTCCAAAACATGGTCCAGGGAATTCTACAAAATCATTGCAAGGTACAAACGTACCGTTACAGGGCAATTTTATGGACACACTCATTACGATGAGTTTAGGATCCTTCATGATCCCTACAATAAGTCTATGCCAATCAATGTGATGTGGATTGGGCCCAGCCTTACTCCATACAGAATCTTCAATCCAGGTTACAGGATTTACCATATGGACGTCAATGACACAACTTATGGAAATATTGTTGACCATGAAACATGGATTTATGATTTGGAACTGGCTAATGAACAGTATCGAAACTTGTACGGTCCAAATGGAACCGTGGAATCTAGTCCAGCCGAGGACGACACTTTTGTACAATGGTTCCAATCGTACCAAGCCACAAAAGCTTATGATATTCCGGACGTTTTGCCTTCCACTTTGAGAGGATTTGTCTCAAAAATGGCGAAAAATGAGGACGCGTTTAATTTATTTTACAAGTAAGCTAATGAAATAGTTTATGAGGCTTAAATGTTTTCTACCGTAAAGACATAAGTGATATAACAAGCAATTAATTAACATTACAGGCACTACTACAAAGCAATCGACCCCAGCTTCCAGGACAAGGATCCCTGTGACACGGTCTGCCGTAAACGTATTTTATGTGGGATTGTAAGGTCTTATTATGACGACGATGATGGTCACAAGGAATGCAATAATATTCAGAGAGAAGTAGATGGAATTGTTTTACCATTACGAACCCTCGATCGTCGGAGGAGATATATTTGGTTGTAAAACCATTAAATTCTCATAAATAAGCATGTACTCATTTTTAAATTATTTTTTTCTGCAAGTTTTATTTTGTCGGCACACGTTGCAGTGGCTATTCAATACAGATTGAAAAAATAAGCAATAAAATATGTCGAAAAGATATACCTCACACAAATCATTATAACAAAATAATACCTCGTCGTCGGTAATAAAAGTTATTGAGCATATGAAAGAGAAGTTGACAGATAAATAAAAACAATTAAGTGTAAGAAGTTTTCTTGCCTTAATATAGCACAAAATATAAGTATTTAAACCGTTTTTTGATAATAATGTCATACATTGCCCCATGTTCATATACATATATGCAGATAAAGTAATAATAAAAATAGTTCTTTTTTATAGCTAGCCTACTTAAAATAATGGTCAGCCTACTAAGTTTTGATAATTAATCAAGTTTATTCCTTTTTTGAGCTTTGATCGTTCAAAATAACAGTAATGCGCCTTTCCTCCTGAGTAACGTCTTCGTCATCCCACCCCCAAGAATTCGGAGCAATGCTATGATCGTGTTCAGTATTGTTGTTGGTTGAGGCTACGTCACTATGATGTTTCGGGTGAGAGCCGTCTCCAGTTCGACGAACTCTTTGGAGAACAACTCGTTCGGGAACAGTCTTCAAATCGTAAGCCCATCCAATCCAGGCAAAAAAGTCGATGAAAGCAGTGGCCCAGTTGTGGTTGTAGGTGGTGAGTTCAGCTGCTTTGTAGTCCCAGGGGAAAATGTGGTGGTAATTATGCCATCCTTCTCCAACCGCCATACCAGATACAAACTTGTTCTCAACTGCATGAATGTTACTGTACAAAAAGGTTGTTAAAAAATTATAAGAATTATTTTCAATTTACATCTCTTTTAAAGTTAATTAGCAAGTGATAATGATAACTGTTGTACCTATCGTATGGCTTTGTTCCCCACATGTGAGCAGCGCTATTCACAAGCCAAGTGAAGTTCAATGTAAGCATGTATCTTGTGATGACCATGTTCCATGCCTTGAGCTTCTCTTCTCCCAGCCAAACTGGAATTTGGTATGGAAGCCAGAAACAGCAAATCATGGTCAATGGGATGAAAAATCTTTTATGAAAAAGTAAAAGAACAATCAAATTAAAGTCTGAAATCAATCTCAAGCTATGGCAGTATGAAACTGTATGAAAAAATTCTAAAAATACATACTTTTTCTGGAACATAACTACTGGATCCTGTTCCAAGTCAGTCATGTCTACTTTCTTCCCTTTGTGCTTGACGTCATCGTGCTTTTTCACAAGTAGCCACCCAACATGAGCGAAAAAGAAGCCTCGTTTCACATTATGAGGATCAGCATCCGTTTCAGTGAACTTGTGATGAACTCGGTGATCTCGGCACCACTCATACAGGCTATTCTGTAAATTAAAGCCATTTTAATATACGAATAAATCACACATAATATCTCTTAATTGCAAATATTTTGAATGTTTAGCTGTAAACATGTTAAGCTTACCTGACAGCCGCACGTTTGCATGAAGGCAAGCAATATCCTCAAAGGAAGCTTAGCCTTATAGCATTTATGAGCCCAGAGTCTGTGAGCCCCGGCAGTCACTCCAAACGAAGTAATGTAGCCGAAAGTGAAACCTGCGAAATAAAATGTTATTAATTAGTTATTATTTTTATACTACCCATTTGTTGCACGTTAATTTATGGGTACTTTGAGAAAATTAAATGATGAAACTAAATAGGATATAATGAGTTCAAATGTTACCTAACATAATCGTAGTCCACCGCAGACAACCAGAAAACCAAACAGCCAAGCCGTAAAGCCCGACAGTATGGATATACAGCATAATAAATACATTCCTCCACACTATCCCCATTTCGCGGAATCGTTTCCAGTCAAACTTTGACTCCTCTTTACTCTCCATCACGTTTTCCTTTGCACTGTCATGTAAAACACTCATACTGCCATTACTACCGTTGGAATCGTGTCCAGTTTGGTTTGACGCTGGAGGACTTGGTGATTTCCTTTTTGTAGTGCACATTTTTTTCTGGAGTTCGTATGCAAAACTCGATAAAAAAAAACTTAAAACTAACTTTGATCACTGAAATAATAAAAACACCAGAAAATGCTAAAGAGACAACTGCAGTGCAACTGCAGAAAAGTGAATGGAAAAGGGAAAATGTCCTTCAGTCTCAGATCCAAAAGTATATATATTTCAATCAGATTTTGCTAGAACTCCTTCGTCCCCGTCTCGCCTGTACACTGCTGCATACAAACAGATAGTCCATAGATTCGCTCACATTTCAAAAGCTACTCAAGTCATTTAGAAAGTTGTGATGGCCAATTGTGTAAGTAGCGTCTTCACCGTCTTAGAAGTTATCCTCGATTTATGTCTCTGTATGATGGTATGTATATTGCAAAGTAAAAGCCAATCATAGTTTGTATTTTTTTTGAAACCATTAAAATCCTGGTATTGCAACAAAGCTATGCATTCATGTAAAGGCATCTATCAAAAAAAACGTACAGGAGAGACTTATAAAACAAGGGAAGCTCTGTCCTCCACAGGAAGGTGCTCCTGCTTTTATCGCAGTTACCTTTAATATAGAAGGGGGACATTTACACATACCTCCTTCGTATTTTTTCTGGGTTTAACCCATTATCCAAAATAGGTACATCATTTATTCCGACGACACGACGAAAGGGTATTTCTGTAATGCATTCTTCAAAAAAATGAATGATGTCCTTGTTAAAACAGGTAGTGTGCATATCCTAGTTAAAATGGTCCTTTCACACGGGTACATCTTTTAAATATTTGGCGTGTCTTATGCCATGCCAGGGGTACGTTTTGACGAGAGAGGGGCTCGCTCACACGCACACGTATAAATATGGATAGGGATGATACGATACGTGATACGTGGTTGACAATCAATGAATTGTGTAACCCTAAATTCCAAATAGCATGGTGGTTAAATTCAGTTTAACTGCTGAGGAAGTGAACTTTATTACTACCACCACCACCGCCGCCAAAGTTAATAAAGAATCGGTCCTATAACATGTTCGATTGTATTATGTGAGAACCAAACAAGGGATATGTGGCCGATGCATTGATAGTTAATCTTAATACCCAGCCATGGCTGGCACATTATATATTGACTTATAATATCTCACACAAAGAGCCCTCTGTGCAGTTTTTGAACATGTATGAAATCAATTGTTGAGCATCTCGAAATCTCGATGCTTCGCCGCGACAAAATGGCTATTTTTGGATACCTGAGGATTGTGAAGATTTATGCATGTCAAATACATATGAAGGAGAAACATTCATCAACGTTAAAGATATATAGTTGAGTTGAGTCCATCTATAACTAAAATGAATATATATTTGGTTCACTAACATATAGCTACCTACCCATGACGCCTTTATGTACATAAGGTGTTTGGTACTAAAAGGAGCACAAGAAAATCGTTATAAGAAAATTGCACAGTGTGGAGAGAGAAATAGGAAGGAACATTGCCGTAAAACTTACGGTTAGATGAGGAACATTCAATGATGCTGGTGATGATGAAGGATAATAGATATGTATTCAAAAAATATATTTAATAACGTAACGAGACTTTACACAAGAGGGACATTGGTAACAATGGGGCAGGAGGGACACAGCAAACAATGACGCTTTTTGTCCTTGCATATTTCATTAAACCTACGTGCTTGAAAGTATATGAGAAATGGAAGTGCTTTAAGATCGATCGTAAATGTTCATCATTTAGAAAAAAATGAATTTGAAATCTTTACATGCAAAACTTATCCAACTAAAATCCAATGCCAAATTATACCTAACAAGTATAACAGCTCTCTGCGAAAAAAAGCATAATAAATTTAATATGCGCTATACTTTTAACTATCTATAATTACCCCGTTATTTTTATAGCTGTTAGATGTGTGCAATGACACAAATGCATATGCAAGATGACAACGAAGATTCACTACTTTTTAAACAGTGATGATCACGATTGCTAAAAAAACACGGTTTAAAATCCAATGCAGTATGTGGCCGGCTATGGCTATTAATACTACACTTGTCTTCATAGTCAAGTACGAAAAAAAACTTTTCTGTCGGAATGACTGATTACTTTCAAACTTACATAGATTTTCTGCAACCAATATTATTATAAGCAGTAAGCATTTTGTTCGTGTACCTATGTACCAGCAATGAATTTCATCTTGAAAGTCATGTCACCTTGTGCATGGTAGCCACATAAGCATGTGAAAATAATATACGTGTATACTCATGACGAGAACGAGACAGATGAAGAAGGAAGTAAAGGCAAAAATGCACTCATTCATATCATAAAATGCCCATTCCCAAAACCATTTCACATGAGAAGTTTGAAGCCAGATTTAGTACGTTCACTCACACCGCATATGTATGTTTCCTGCTACTACTTTTTGGTGTAGAAAATGATGCGACAATGAGTAAAACAACGCGATATTAATTTTCTTTCAACTCCTACATAACTGTATGCTGTATGTTGTTTGAAAAGGCAAAATTCAAAAAAAAAATATGGGTTTGGTTTGATATTCGTAAATTGACGGGTGGTCGGCCTGCTCACCAGTTAATTGTATTTCAAGTAGAACATTTAGGGAAATGCGTGACAAGTTAATAATTGCACATCTGCTAATACTAATTTATCATCATTTTTTTCTAGACATAATAAATGCTTTGTTTCTTGACAAATTTTTTGGTGGTATTTATGCATGCGTAGTTTTTTTCTCATACGCATTTTATGTACATACGTTCATTCATATTTCACTATCACCTAAATATATCTTTTGTGGGGAGAAAACCACATTTTGTGTTCGATTTTTAGAATTTATGCACGAGAGAAAAGAAACGAATGAAATATCGTCATATATTGTCATAAAATTACTAAGCTTACCCTTCACACTTGAAAACATTAGGGAAACTGCGCTAAAAATGCTCTCTTCATGACTCATCATCGTAATGAATTAAGTACTAGATGATGAAGTGTGCTATAAAGTCATAAACTATTCGTTTAGAAACAGAAGAATCTCGAAAGAATAAAATTAATGATAGGATTGTCAAATACATCATCGTTTCATTTGGCTGGGAGAAGTGGGTAGCACAAAGTTTTGCAAAATGCCAGGAGACTTTTGCGAGAGAAATGCACGCAACTGTGACAAAATAAATTCCTTGAGTAGCAAATTCACGCCTTTAATTAGCGGGCTTATACCTACAATTTTCATGAACGCTAAGTATTTCAGAAGATGCACTTGAATTAACATGGTTGCTTTTTTAAAGAATATCCTGATCATATTACAGTTATACAGTTTCATGAATTTCAAAATACTATAGCCATTCAGATTTGGCTGTTAAGAATCAATTTTATTTAATAATCGTTTAGAATTACGAGCAACTTGACTAAATTCAATTTTATCACTAATATAAATGTATACAATTTTCGAACAATGTGGGAATTGTACTGATGTATATTGTATGTAATTTACGCATGCCAAAATAGTGAGCATGTAATGTGATTTAACAATTTGCTAATTTGTACGATAAATACTTCAAATGAAATATAATTTATTTTGTGAATGAGTTCGGTAATCAATCTATTAGCGACTCATTAAAGATCTTCACTTAATAACGGCTCGCGCTAACCTTCTAAAAAATTTACATACGTATTTACAACATACCTACATTGGTTTTGTGTTATTTCGTTGTTCGTTGCTGGGACAAGGCTTTAAACTTTTAAACAATCTGTAAATAAGCAGTGCGCATAAATTTTTACATACTTTTCATATAAAATATGCTGAACAAGCACTAGGTTAGGAAGGTCGCCTTCAAGTCGGAAAAGCTTGATTTAATTGAATGTTCATTGAATGTATTTGAATACAAGAATTATAATCCCTTTAAATCGGCACAATAAAATAACGAAGTAAGGGATTGCAAAGTTGGAAGTGAGTAAAACTCCACTGTGAAGTTTACTGTCAACCTTTGCCTGTGCATGTTATGCAACAGTTATTATGTGACTGTTACATATATATTTTTTCTATAACTTAGGAAATGGACTGATGCATTGCATTGACACATGCACTGCACAATATATAATATATACATAATATGTACGATAAGCAAGGGTCCCGCCCGCATTATAAACATACATAATAATAAGTATAGTCAAAGATTCATGCAGCGGATAGAATTTCTCACGCTACATGGACCATGGGTCAACAAAAAGGTTCAAAGTAGATCTATTGAAAAAACAATATTATATTCTGGAGAAATTGTTTTATCACCCAAAAGTCAATGAGACGTAAAGGAAGAGATTACATGCATGCTCACACTACAAACTAGATATTAGATTTCATCTTGTAAGTCATGGTTCTAAAACGGAGCCAGTGGATTAGTAGGAAGGGACGGAAAATGTCATTGTGGTTATTACAAAAAACGTAACTAAAAAAAGGTAGCAAACTCGACAAGAAAGCCAGTACTATAGCTATGACTTGTAAAACATTTAACTAATGACCATAACTAATATGATGTCCCCACACAGAAGCAATAATCAAGTAACATGTTCAATGATGGGTCGATCGTGTACAATGTACATTGTACTCAAGAAAAAAGCTGGAATGGTTTGTGGTATATGAGTTTAAGAAACGTCAGCATTTTCATGAACTTTGTGTCCCAAACTTATCATAAACTTTTCACTCAGTGAAAAGTGTGAACTCTGTAAGCATAACCATTTTTGTTGTTCTGTTATCACTTCGACAATTGACGCTTAATTACGCGTAACGCTGCTATGACTTGTAGATTGCTTGTAAATGCAAGAACGAACAACATGTATGACTTTTTTTACAAAGCTTTCAACTTGTTATTACTGTAACTTTTGCTTGCCATATGCCTATACTATACTGCTTTTGCTTTGTTATAGAACTACTATTTTTACGAAGAACATGTACTTCGTATTTTTAATTTAGAAATTTGAACACTGCTCAAAGACGACAGGAAAAGTCAAAGTCCACTTTTCTTCTAAATAAATATGCATATATGCTTGTATTATTTGTCATAACTGTTATTACCCTTATCCAGTATGATATTACAACCGCCGTCAGCTGCATAACTGCTGCTTTCTTTGCTTTGTAACGCTTTGGCACCACCACAGACCTTAAATTTGTCGCCTGTCAAAAGTCACGCGTCATTTTAACAAATAAGATCATTATTCTCTATATTCATATTTTCAAGCACAGTTTTCGAGGGTCAAGTTCAAAATGCAAAGTGGAGGAGTGTAGGAGATGAAATGGTGAATGGTACAGTGGGACTGTGCAGTGTGCAGGTGGTGTAAGATTCATGAATGCTAACAAAATATTAGTCGTTTACTCGAAAGTGTCAACTCAATAATATTCATAAAATGCGTCAACGCACTGATCTCTATAAAAATAGTGGTTACTTCCAAGAAGTGCGTGCAATAAAAATTAAAATAACGACTGTAGTAATTCTAGCTCCAGCAAAACCCAATCTATGACTGATTTTCCTTATCAACAAAAATCAGTGAATATGTACACACAACACATAAACTAGTGCAATAAGAAAAGGAAATACATTATGTTATCTTGAATGGAGGGGATTTACTTTTTAGCATCTCTTTTTTGTTCTTGCCTTTCACATTGATAGAAAATGCACTAATCAAGATGAGCCTTGTGTTTTGAAATCTCCAGCCTGACGCATATAAAAGGCTAACCAGGGTTTCAAGCTTTCATTCAAAATCTGGAGGAACTGGAAGAAACAGAGAGATCTGTCATCCCACTCACTCCCACTACTCCTGGACACTCAAACACCTTTCAATGTTGTGTGATGTGTTTTTGGACCATTGTGAATATTTTACCAATGGCCCACTAGCACATCGCATACTGTAAAGGAAAATATCAGCATAATGTCCACCTCGGAGATCCCGGATCTTCTTTTTCGGGTATGTGTCTTTACCACCACCACCACTACCTGCTATAAAGCTGAATGGACTCAAGGACCCTGAAATGATTAATCATAGTTTGGAGTGTATGACCCTTGAATGGGAATGGGCTGAACGACAATGGCGGACAACCTGAACCCGTGCGATGGATAATTTTGGTTTACGCTTTGCTATGCAATTTGGTCAATATATTATTTCTCCTAACTCCGAAATTTCCTATGTCGACCTCTTTTATTTCTTGATTTTTATTTTCAAAGTTTATTTTTGCGCAAGGAGTTTACTACAACGCCAGCCATCATACGAGAACCAAGCGAATTATTATTTTAAACTCATATGCTGCAGTATGCTGCTGACCTTTACTTCTGATTATGATGATTGAGAATGAATATATGCTCAACAATGAAACACAAATAAAATACGCATACATGTTCATATTATACATACGTAGTTTTATAAGAAATGCTTAGTAAATAATAATGGGGCATAAAAATATTTGCAAGAATCACCACAATCACAGCTATGTATTTTTAGAATTGTAACCACCAGAAAGCATAGTCACACTTATTTATAAACGAAAGGGAAAATTAAGAGTTCAATCATAATTCAATTACTCCTCAGCTTGTCTGGATGAAATACTCCAACATCAATAATAGT
>JAQFZH010001497.1:0-20906 GCA_034695485.1 Entomobrya nivalis
CTTTGCAAAATTTTCGGGTCAACCCAACGCAAAAACATTAGAGAATATTGGCCACCATGTATTTCATCCTTACTAAGAAATGCCGACTTTCCTAAATTCTTTAAAGCATGAGATTTTGTATTTGCTTCTATTTTCGGTAGAAATATGGAAGTATTATTGCAAAAACGCATTATGTCGCATGGGTGACCATCCAATATGCTACAAGATCCAACCCCAGAGTACGAAGACAGATAGAGTAACTCCTTCCAAAACGGTACAATAAAAGTATGACTCATATATTCAAGAACAGTTTTACTAAACGTTTTCGAATTGTTGACGTGAAACGAACGGGCTGAAATAGACTCCTTTGCAAAGTTATGTGGCTCACTTTTAAGAACCATTGATGCATCATGTTTCATATGTTTTTCCGTTTTCAAAGCATAGTCTACAATTATCGTTCGAATAATTTCGGGAACATTTATTGCGCTTAGGTTAACTCTTGTGTAGCCTCCAATCAGCACAGCTCTGGTGTAGATTTTAAAATTGTGTTGAAGCAACAAAGGAAATGTATCTAGAGGAATAGGAGCCCTGGGCAATGTTAGTTCCGTAATATTTTCGTTTTTGAAAGCATTACTAAGAACTACTGTGGCTAACAGGTAGCTTGCAAATGAACATTTTAAAGTTATATATTCCAAAAGTTTCGGATGAATTGGGTCACCTTGTTCAAACAAGGGTTTCAGACACCAAAACAAATCTCCAGTCAAATTGGTGCAGAAACTTTTCAAATCTTGTATATCAGTGTGTAGTCCATTGTAAAAGTTAAACTCGGCCGTTGCTATGAAACGAGATATAGTTATTACTAATGCCAGAGTAACCAATAGGAAAACCCAAGTTGAGACATCAAAAATTCTAAGCAATTTAGCTAAGGTTAGGTTTTTGGTGTCCGTTTGTCCACAGCTTACAAACATTAAGCTGTTTTGGTGTAGATCAAAATGGCCATATTCGTATTTACCTGTTGGTGTGACCACTACAATTGGTGATGTGTAAGAATAGCATTTATCTCTTAAAAAGTTATCACAGCGATCCAAAGCGGGAAAGACAAAGGTAACGTTTCGAAAAATTTCCCCTAGTAGTCTTGCAAATAGTTCCCAAATTGAGTTTTCGAGTGAACCCCAAGGCAAGTTTAAAATGTTTCTTAATTCATGGTGGTTCTTGAGTCTTGGCAGGGGTTCACTTTGTATAGAATACGAGCTTTCAAAAGCTCTGGTTAAAGGATAAAATAGATAAGCGTTGTCATCTGGCTTGCGATTTGTTAACAAAATTGTATTTAGTTTGGTTATAGTATAACTGTTAAAGGAAACAAATTTCAGAAGTGATCCATTCCTATTAAGAACAACAAACGATCCAATACGCAATGCGTGTTGACTCAAAATAGATTTACTGGATGCAAGCGTATTGGTGAGCTTAATCAAATTGGCTACAAGAACCTCATTTGACGTTGTGGTTGCAATATCGTGCTTTCTTTCGATTGACGCTCGTATGTGATCCAAAACTTTGTGGTGTCCTTTTCTATTTGATTTGTCAAAAGAATTTCGTATCGTGGTCGTGTGGTGATTAATATACTACTCTTTTCAATATTAAATTCATATTGAGATTTTTCATCCATGTTCCAAAATTGAGCTTTGAAGCTTCCAGGCAGCAAAAGTTTTGCAATGCCGGATGATACATATTTTGAGTAGAACGCAGGATCAAATGCCGGCCTTATGTAAAAGTGAGCCTCACATTGCCATGGTTTTACTACTACGTCGTTTGTATGGTATATGTGCACATTCGAAGTGAAACCAGTTTCTTTTACACAACGGGATTTCGACCGAAGTGTTGCTGGGAAGTTTTTCCATGAAATACAGATTGGATCGGTGAGCCAACATGTATTTTTTGGTGACCGTTAAATTTCTGTGTACAAGATAGGTGCTTTGCACAACATCATATCATGAAAGGGCAATTGGTGATGTGCCGCTAGTAATATCCAGGCCTTCGTAGTTAATTATATGAACTAAGCAGTGACCAAACATGTCTAGATGTGAGTGAAGATTTGTAATTATTGGCTTATATTTTGCATCTGTCTGTTTTTGGGTTGGCTTAAAATAATTGGAATATTTTCGAGAAATTTCTTTAACGTTGGACGTTGCGAGATCAAAATATTCGGGAACGTATTGGGAAGTTAAAACAGTGAAATTATAAAATAGACAAACGGACAGTGCGAAATTTTAAGTTTTATTAAGTTAAGTTAAACAATGCAGTTTTGATGCTCGTAGAATAATGCCTACTGTTTCGGTTCCGATACTAATATCGGAAATTTTTCCGATCAAATCCAATCCGATCCAATCCAATATGCGTATCGGATCGGGGGCTCACCCAATCGGATCCGATATAGGAATAATGCATCGGAATTGGAAATTATTTAACATCGGATCCGATATTCCGATATCTTTGAAAACAGTAAAAATCACAAAAGTAGGGAACTTTAGGTAGTGCAAACCAATTTACATACATAATTAAGTACTAAATACGTCAAATTGTGTCAATTATGCCATATTTTCAGAGCTAATTTGACTTTATCTTAAGTTTGGCAACATATCTGAGCGCCCCTAATATTTTTTCTACGTGTAAACCGTAACTTTACAGCTTAAAATCTAACATCGGAAATTTTCCGATCCAATCAAATCCGATATTTTCCGATATTTCGGAAAACCAAAAAAATAACATCTGTATCGGAAATCGGAAACACAGATTCTGATAGGAATCGGGTCGGCATCGGAATTCTCCAATCGGATCGGAACGAAACACTAATAATGCCACTAGAGATTGCCAAGGCAAGTGTTGGAAATAATGCTGGTAATTAACCTAAAAGGGAGACAATGACGCATGAAGTTTTTCTTACGTTAGTGATTTGTTACATAAATGTAAAGAAATAATCGTACACCTTAAAATTATTTAGTCAAAAAAATACATAAGGGCAAACACATGCTACAAGTTAACTGATCAATTTTTATTTTACGTAAGCCATACATCATTCAATTAATTAATATATGTCCAGATATACCACGAGTAAATTGTGACGTAAACTTCTATGGAAACTTAGTTTCATCTAGAGCAGGAATACGTAGTTTCTTAATTTGCGATATGTTTAAATGGCATGTTTGTCAGAATGAGCTTATTAGAAAAGCTATTGGCCCAAGAAATAAGATACACAGATTTTGAACTGAAACGGATCGGTTTCGGAAAGTTTTCATCTGGAGAGAAATAAACAATACTATGTGTCTTGAGACATCGTAAATATATTAAACAAATTACCTTCCAGCATTTTGAAAATTAGATTATATTTTATCAAAACGGTGATATATGTGTGGTATTCAATATTATCATATCAGTCTAGGCCGAAGTGTTCATATATATACTCTAAGTGTCATTCTAATCTACAAAAATATGATACAAAGGAATTGAGGAAACCACACTCCCACTGCATTCAAGTAGGCTTGAAGTGATGGACGGACATTTTAGTGACTCTGAAACGGAACATGTAGATACATAGTACGAGTGAGCAAACCAAGAGTAAAAAAGGGAGCCCAAATACTATTTCAATTTTACCATTGAAACTTGTCACAGCAAAAGATTAAAACTGAAATAATGTTCTTGACTACACCTTATTTAATAATATGGAAAAATTGTAAATTTGTGATGTTCTAAAATAATTCTTCTAATAAATTTCTCCAAACCGTGTTTCGGCTACTACCTTTTGGCTAGTAAAATAGCTGTTTTCATTTTGACTAGCATTTTTCCACAAGAGGCGTTTCTGGCATATTGTCCGGACCCGGATTTGCTCCTTCAATTAATTAAGTACTTTACTAATGCCGTGTCAATTTTGATAATAAGGTTTCTATAAATATTGTTGGAAACTACGAATTGGGAAATTAAATAGAAAATGTTTTCGTTGCAGTTTTCAATATCTAACAAGGATAAGAGACGATTACGAACTCAGATTAATGTTTTAATGTTAGTTATTATGGTAAGATTATGATTGGGTTTTAGTCTATTAAGTTTACTATTCATAAAGTACCATATACAAACATTATACAATTTACAATAAACGTATGTTTGTTTTACATTTCATGTGTAAGTAAAAGACGTGCAAACTTAAATAAAGCGATCTATTTATCTAATGTTTGTACAAATAAAAGCGAATAATTATTCTTTGGTTGTGTAAATTAAATGTGACAACAATACTTGATTTAAAATCATTTTATTTTATTTGATAATTCAACACGAAATTAATTTATCATTTTATATGTTTCTAATTAAACGTGATATTGCACTTAATATTGTCTACATCATATATCTTATAATGTAAAACCAGCTTTAACCCAACTCTTCGTCTTTGTAAAGTTTATTTGCATATTAAAACTCTACAATGCACAAGTAAATACTACTTGCAAACATAATTTACTGTGTATGAAAAATTCCTTAACGCCGATAGATCAAAACAGTTACAAAATCACTTCACCATTAAGTGCAAACAAAACAGCACAAAATACTTTTAACTTGAAAAATCAAAAAGTACGAAAACTGTGTGGACGTATTGAAAGGAAAGCTAACATTTGTACAAACCTAAACCATGTAAGCTGTCCCACAATGTTGTAGCCTCTGAGTTACGCAAGCTCGGATATCTAACGTTTGTTTACTTTTTATCCATGTCTAATCTTCGTAATATATTTATTTTGTACGTATTATGTAGTTAAAAGCCAAAAATTAATATTCACGAACAATTCTTTTCTACTTTAAAGCCGATTGAGTAAAGTTTTCTGGCATATTATGAGCCAAGTAGAAGCTTAAATATATCATATCATGATCTTACCCTTTGCAAAAGCTCGGAAAAATAAAATAGTTAGTGTAGCGTGGAAACAAATGGGAAATTTTCTTGAGAAAATAAACTTAATTATATTTTCCACTCGATATTGCAATATATTTAATAGCTTGCCAATTGATGTAACCTACGTAGCACACGAAAATGGGGAGAAATGCTTATATTTCTTTTCTACGATTACCAGTTCCAAATCTCAACGAAACCACATGTATACAAATTACGTTCATACGTTATTTTGCATCATTTCCTTGATTCAATTCGTTTACGGAAATATCCACCAAACACAATCAAATCCTAATGTCGATCTTGACAACATACTCTGCGGACTTGTGTTTGCGTGTCTCGGTGTATGTTCTTGTTATGCACACATTATTCATAAAACTCACAACGACACGGTTACGTACATCAATGGAATTATTCGATTTCAGTCAAGATATAACCAAAAGAAAGAAGTGTTTGTAAAACCAAGTGACAGACGAATCCTGGAAATTGTAAATCTTCTGTTTGTGCCGTCAACTCTATTCACAGGGAGCCTGAGCCCATTCCTCTTTGTCTTTGGATTTCACGTCATGCAGCCCTGTAGAAATTCTCTGGTGGGATACTTCCTGATAGATCAGTGCAGGAATGATGCAATGATATCGACTGGGATTCTAACAAAACTTGGGAACATCGTTGTGGGAATGAGTGTCTTTATTGCTAATCTGTGGGCTTGGGTTTATGCAATGTGCTTCGGCATTTTTACAGTTACAGTTATATTTGAGCTGGGAAATATGATGATTTTGGATGCAATTCGAATGTAGGTTATATAAAATATAAAAAAACACATTGCTCTAAAAATATAAATTAATGAGCGTACTAATTTTTTTTGGGTTATTTCAGATACTGGAGACAACTTCAAAAAGACCCAAACTCACATCAGGTAACTCAAAAATACAGGCAAATTCAAATATTTAACATTCTTTGCAATTCCGTTCAACAAACTCCGTTAGGAGTTGTGATCATTGGTTCTATTGGAATTGAAGCTATGAGTTTATCTCAACTAATAAAAATTTATCAAGACTGGAATGAAGAAGGTAACGTAGCAATAGCATTGACGTTGGCGGCATGTGTATGGAACTGCTTGGTAATCCTTGTCGTTTTAAGTAGTGGGATGGTGTACGTATACACGGAATCTAAAAAGATTCAAATCAAAATAAAACGACTCGAGAATAAATGCAAAAAATGGAGAAACTACAAATGGAGCCGAAAGTTCTGGCGATCTTGCGATCGTATTAAAATAAAATTTGGTAGTGACAATTTTTTGGATGATTTGAGCCCATTAAATTGCTTAGATCATGCTTTACAACAGACAGTAAATTTACTTTTGCTTGAATAGAGTAGTTTACTCATATAAAAACTAAAACATTGTATTTTAGGAATAACAATCTTAAAAGGAATATTATTTAAATAATAATATAGCACATTAGACAAAGAAGCGCATTTTTTCTGGCGTGAAATAGTAGAATAGTTAAAGCCAAATAGCATTTTAACACAAATATGTATACATGTATCATTAAGTAAAATCCGCACGTATGACTTCGTTGCACCCGACAGGCAAAATAATTATGGACTACGAAAATATATAAACAAAAATATATTTTAATTCTTGATAATATATTGTAAGAATTTCTAGTTTTTATTATATTTAAGTTCTTATATCCTTATTTATATCTTTTTAGAAAGAAAACAGTTTGTAGTATTTTCATTATTACGTAGATAAATCTCGATTTATCGTAGTTATAATTTTAGTTTGTTTGTCTGTCTGTCCGTCTATGCGCGCTCTAACTCGGACATCCTTCAACCGATTCTCTTCAAACTTGACACACAGACTCCTCAGGTCCAGGGGTCAATTGCTAGACATTTTCAGCTAAATCGGTTTAACGGTACAGGAGTAACGGTCAATTGACGGTTACATGCATTTTAAATGGGCGATTTTTTTATTGTGCCAATCGATAGATAAACGTATTGTGAACAAACTTTGTCAAGACACCATGATCTTAAACTCAATAGTTGTGGAGTAACGGTCATTTAACGGTTACATGGATTACAGTTGTTGATATCAGATTAAGATTACATGTCATTACATGTCATGGGTTGTTAGTTGTCATTATTCAGATTTATCTACGTGTTTTCTTCATGGCTTGACATGACTTGTTTTACTAAACCGAAATAATAAAATTAAGTAAATTACGACTTTTTGTTCACCGAACGGCAAAAACATACGTACGATGATAACAAAGAGAAGATTTGGAATTTAAACCTTCTATAGTTTATTAAAAGAAATAAATTTCTAAAATATAATTAAAAGAAAATAAATGATATAAGCACTAAAAAAACTGACATACCAGTCGAGGTAGAGTCATTCATCATGCATATTGTGTGCATATCCCTTATTTTCCTGGTGTATCGCTCCGTATGTATCCGGATGGTTAGTAAACCTGCATTTCATGAAAAGCTGTTTATTTAGGCCGCCTGGCTTGTTAAACTACGCTCCAGGAGTGCAAATTAAGTTGCCTTTCATAAAAAGGCAGCTTAACTAAGTCGCCTTTGCAGTAAATTTGGTAAAATAAGCAAACAAATGTTGAAGAATCATCAGTAACAAAATCTGTTGATGAGTAAAAATGATTTATTTTGCACATTAATAAATTAACTAAAATATGGGAACCTTTTGTGGTACCATATTTAAACTTTATCGTACCGTTTTTTAATATAAATCAAAAGAAGCTTAAAATATTGCTAATTAACTGAGATGCCGACTTAATTTAGCTGCCTTTTCCTGAAATACGACTTAATTTACACCCATGGCGTGTAATTGAACAAGCCTAGCGGCTTAAATAAACAGCCTTTTCATGAAATGCAGGTTAAATGACCATCCGGATACAGACTGATCGATGTGTGTAAAATATCCAACAGATTTCATATTTTGGTGCTCTACACATATACCCATATCTTTTTTCGTAAATATCACAAAGAATATCAGAGCAAACGAAATGCTTATGTATAAATGTATGTAGAGCCAAGGAAATTATTCCAAATCACAACTAAATTCGTTCATCAAACAGACACAAGCCTGCATACAAATGATGTTATTTATCTGTAATCAGGTTGTTTCGGCGTAATTTTATTTATTCGTCATTTGTGTCAAAAAAGTGTCAGTGATAACATGACATGATATTTGACAAATGCTAAACCTGCCATAATTTAAAACACAATTTAACTGGAAGATTTTCCATGTATTAGTTCACAAAGTATTTTATGTGGATATGTGCAAGAATTACTGAAATAATATTTGCTGTAGGGTTCAAAGCAGATGCAACTTCGCATTCCATTTTCGGACATATAAGGAGATACAACAGAGGAATTGAGTACCTCGTCATTATTCCATTTATACTGTGCCTGATCCATTCTATCATGGCCTGCAGTCCAATGACCTACAAAAATAAAAAAAATCTTACAAAAAAATTGGGCCGAAGTTCAAGCTGTAGGCTTTCTTTTTAACATAAGTACATACGTCCGTGAAATGTGACATTGTTGTAGGCATCCGCAAGTAGTTTTTGTTGTGCTACTGTCGTTACAGTTGCCAAATGCATGCCACTGGCCACGCAAAATTTTCTTGCTTCATCCCAAGTCTATGGACATAAATATAATGGAAAAAGTTAATGTTGGTATACCTTCAACTGTTTTAGTTAGATAAACTCGTTAAGCTGGAAATGTGGCGAAAAAAGGGCACAGATAAACAGACTGACAGCTTGAAGTTTAAAAATAGCCCAAAAATATATACCCAAGTTTTACATTTATACCGCATTTATGTTTTCTTCTGCAAAGTAAGTTTTCCCTTCAATTGTACCAATTACCCTCAACTGATTTGTGTTGGCGTCTAAGAACAAAAACACACTATGACAATCAATATAATTTATCTAAGTTAAAATGTCACAAAAACAAATTAATGATTAATCAAACAATGAGAAAAAGTTTTAAATCAGTAGATTAATAAAATAAAGTTATGATGTATGAATTTACTACCTGTAGAGCTGATTGGAGTAGAAAATGCAAAAGACAAGTAAAATACAGTTGCTAAGGCAACCATAAAAGTTTTGAACGAGAAGATACCCATTTCAAAAATATATCGAAATCGTAATTACTTTAAACTGTGACAAAAACACAATTTACTGAATGATTCGTATATTTCAATTGCAGCCATTTATATACGGTTGTACTGAAAATGAAATACGTTTACTATATGACGCAAATGTCTTTTACACCTTTTTAAATCCAGTATTTGATAAGAGTTATGTTCATGCAAAACAACTGGTTTTAGATTTTATCTGACCACATCTATAAATCGATCAAAGTAGATTGATGCTTATCTCCGAAAATCCAAATAATCCTTGATTATCAGACTTATTTTGTGATTTAAACAAATCCCTGCAACATTCAGGATAACAACCTTTGGGACCCGTCAATAAATGCTGGGTGCTAAATGGAATAAGAACTTACGAAAGTCACCCTGATTTTTCAGTGGTCTGATTGATATTTCCCACTTCCCACAAAAAAAGATCATTTACCAGGACAATATTTCCTATTATTTCCCACTAAATTTCCCACCTGATAAATACCAGCCAGGAGCGCTGTGTAAAATTATGCCCATATTCTGAATTTTAGCCTTCAACGAAGAACTTTTATCCAGTCAAAATATTGTTACATATTTACGACGTTACATGCGATGCATATTTTTAAAAACAACAACAAAAACTAACCTATGCACTTCACACTCACACATGCTCCGCTGTCCATAACAACACATAAAATGAGAGACATGCAAAAGCTCTTAAACTATAATTCTTACATGATGATATTGGTTAATACAAATTGATTTAGTGTGCTTTAGATAGTTAGCGATTAATAAATACAGTTATAAATTCTGCTGTAATTATTAAATTAACTCATCGGTAAAGTCTTCTGAAATTAAAAAATTCCCCAAGTTTGGACAGTATTGTCAAATGTTATTGCTCTATAATAAAACAATAATTCATAACATTTAAATTAAAGATTGACATTTAAATTTATGATGCGTCAAAAGAAAATCATAAAATGTCCACGTGACCTGTTAATAGTTTATCCTAAAGAATACTTGTCAGTTAATTTCTATCCAATTACATCATTTGAAAGTTGTTCGATTGGTCATGATTCAATGTGCGTATATATAATTCTTATGACCACTTTTTAAAATGGGCAAATATATTGAATGCAGTTTTTATTTCGCTGAAGATCCTAAGCCGAGCTGGACTCTCATTGAGTGAGTGGAGGTATAAAGTTATGGTTTGTTGAAAATCAACGCAGTTTTCTGCTGTATGATTATATATCTATGTATACATGCATGTGTTAAATTTAAAAACCCTGCAATCTAGTAATCCAATGATTTATTGTAAAAAATATTTATTTGTGTTATTTAAATGAATTTGGAAAATCAAGCTATATTTATGGCAATATTATTTTTTAAATAGTAAACGAACGACTTGTATTTGTACAAGATAATACCATGTAAATTGTTGTACTATTTTACAGACTTTAGGCAATGGAAATATGCATTTCCAATTTATGTTTTCTTTATTTTTATAAAGTTCATAATATAGCATTGTACTATAGACTTAATGTCTCCAAATATGTTACACTTTCATCCCTTCAATATTTATATACAATAATTTACGAGGTTTAATGACGTGTACAGCCATTGCTATCAGCATTTCGACAGTCGCCGAATTCATTTCTTTAGTTCGGAATAACATTTGCAGCATTTTGTTTTACTTTCTTCTGCTAGCGTAGAGTACAAGGAAATGTAAACATATTTATTGTGTACATTTTTTGGTGACAAACGTAGACAGTCATATCATTGGCCATTACAATCTATAGTTCAAATCAACTTCGAATGTATAAAATTAGACAAAAACTATAGAATTAAACAAGAATTCACGTAAAATGACTTTCAAGTATAACTTCTTACGTTTATTTTGACATTGAAAGCTAGTCATAATAATTAGAAAGACGAAATGACACTAGACCAAGGACTTACAGGCAAAATTTGGTTTGTGCATCAACATAGGACTTGTATAGCGGAAAATACATACATTGTTATTATGTATGAATACATTCAACATTTGGTTTATACGTTACTAAAATAAAATGATAATGCACTCAATTCAAAATAATTTTTACTTATCATACTGAGTAGTAGTATTCTTTTTTTAAATTTGTCTTCAAACTTATCTTAATTAAAATAAATAAATAAAACCAAGAACCCCAGTACTTATATATCATAATTTACTTACATGGCGACGACAATATTGGGTTTACGTATTAACAAATTAAGAGTTTTTTGTCTACACTTTTCGATTTTGGTGAATAAATTTGCACTAATAACTTTTACATTATTTTATCTATCCTAGCAATCCATACTAAATTAATAAATTTTGCAGCTTATGCCAAATATATGTGCGCATGTGGCTAATTTATTTAATTATTTGATGTCTCTCGAAAATAAATTTTACCGTACCGAAAAATGTTAATAAAATGATGTACATACTAAACCCTGAGTAAATACATTTAAAATAATACATGTGAAAACCTTTTAACGCTACATCATAGCAGACTGTCTGTCATTTAATTCTACAAAATATTTCAGACATATGTAGATCTTTTAGACAAGCTGAAGTATTTTCAACTAAACTGTCAACATCGGGCCCGTCGATGACTACTTCAAATGTTTTACTAATGTTGACTGACATTTCATGTAGATATTACGACGAGGTTACTATTTGAGAATCTTTTCGAAAACACAAAAGCGCTAAGAAATAAATTTAAAGTTTATCTGACAACGTCATTCACTTTTCAACATGCTGAAATATTAAATTTCCTTCGACGGTTAGATCAGTAGATACGACAGCATACTGACTACAAAAAGTAAAATATTGGAATGCTTCCGCATTAGTTTACATTTATATTTTCGTGTTTAAAGACGGAACGCTGTAAATACAAAGCAATTGGTTCTATGGATGGATAGAAAAGCATCTGCGACTATGCGCCTCAGGACATTAGCGGCACTTTCGTCTCTTAAAGCTAAACAAGGGCGCAGAAATGGATACCAAATCGAGTTAAACGGAATACCACGTCGGAACAAATATTTGAATAAAATAAACCTTCTTGTACTACTTTTACGTCGTTGTAACACATTTGGAAGTATTCCACTCGAAATAATTAAAGGAAATGGGTTATCACATCCAAGTGTTACCAAACTTGGCTCAAAATCAAACCGGCAACATAAGTTAATCAGCACTATTCACACAATAATTAGTGTGATCTCATTAACACAGTGCCTCTTCAGATCTACCATTGGCAAAGAGGATGTCAACCGAAGTATCGATTTCGAAAATATGATGGGTTGGATGTTTGTAATTTGTGTTGGATCATGCTCTTGTTTTACTCATCTTCTAAGAAAAAAAGGCATAGAACTAGCAATCTACATCAATGGACTTGTGAAGTTTCAGAGTCAACACGGACACAAATCAGACCTTCCAGTTTGCTTCAAGGAAATGACACTGACAGAAATAGTCACAGCGTTGTTCATTCCTGCTGGTTTGATGACGGGAACGTTCTTTCCGATTTGCTTTGTCTTTGGATTTCACTTCAACAATCCTTGCAAAAGCTCCCTAGTCGGATATTTTCTTCTGGACGAATGCAAACTTCACAACAAGTTGTGTGAATCAAATGAGATCTGCAGTGTCACTACCAAAGTTCTGGTGTATCTTGGAAATTTATGGGCTTGGTGGTTTGCTATATATGCAGGGTTCTTTACTGTGGCTGGATTACTTATTCTTTGCGTCATGATGATTCAAGATATGATGAAAATGTAAGTCTTAATTTTCAAAATGTTAACAATTTTCAAGTTAGAGTTTGTATTAATTAATTTGTATTTTAAATAATTAGATTGTGGAAACGATTGCAAGAAAAAGAAAATAGCCTTCATGTGGCATACCGCTACCGACAAATTCAAATATTAAATAACTTATGCAACTACGTACAACAAAATTGTTTGGCAGGTTCTCTCATTGTTGCCATAAGTGTGGAAGCTGCAAGTCTATTTCTGATTGTTAAGATGAATGGAAACAAGGCTGGAAGTAGCAATGTGGCAGTACTAACAGCTTTATTATTTTGTGTTGTCGATTTGATCGTTGTAATAATCATGGTAACCAGCGGTATGGTACAAGTGTACAAAAAGTCTCAAAAACTGGAGAATGAAGTACAATGGATGAATAAGATGTCTTGTAGCTCTTGGAACAGAAAACAAATGCGAAAATTTTGGCGATCGTGTAATAAAATTAAGATAAAATTAGGGGATAGTTCCATAACAGAGAATTCGATGCCTCTTAAATGCCTTGATCTAGCACTGGAGCTTGCAGTCAACTTACTGCTCACTCATAAGTAGTTTTGTTAATAAACCAATCTCTGAATACATATATTTGTTAATTCCTTAAGATTAAGGCTCAGTATAACCTACTTTGTATTTGCAAGAAGTAAATTTCTAGCTTAATATAGTTTGGTAAAACTCCAAAATTTGACCAGTTGGGTATTGCAAAATTAGTTATCGATATATTGTAAATAAAAATGATTTATGTTATCTCATATTTGAGGGAATTTTAGGCAGTAAAATAACGAAAATTTAAGCTTAAGGAAAAATACCTGTGATAAACCTAACTATGATACTATACATCATATTCTTGGCCATCATATATATTTGTTAGTTTGACGAGTGCGAGTTACATATAATCCTAAGAAAATGTAGTTGCTTGCTGTGTCCAAGTGAAAGGAATTAGAGCGAAACAGAAACCAAAATGTAATATACTTAAGCTCTTATCTCTGTTTTGAGTGACAGTTTACAGTCCATGCCGAAATAATAATTATGAAAATCTTGATCACATAAATAAAAGTTTATTCGAAAACGAAAGCGTTACATAAATCTCAGTTAATATAAGAGTTTCCTAATTATATGCATACATGTTAAATTTATCTTTTCCACGAAAATTGTCATATTTTTTTCTGCTACATTTTTTAAACTAGAAGCTAATTAATTATAACTTATAATAGTACTTACAATATAACGCTCTTAATTAAACGTATTTCTTAACTCCTTCAGATTAAGATTGGTAATAACATAACAGTCAACGAATTTAATTATTTTCAGTTTTTCTGTTGGTCTATGAATTGTTTAATTGTATGCTGAATTGTGTAACAACAACAAGTGCTGTGTAAAACGACGAAGTAAATGTCTAAGAAAATAAGTTTATATGGGATGTTTGGTTACGTTACGTTTTAATTGCGATATCAGCTATTGATTTACGATGAACAAGCTCAGAATAATTTTTTCGTGCTTGTGGGAATTTCGAGGTCGTAAACACAATAAAATTTTAAACACGGAAAAGTACTGGTGATTAGCCTAAAAAAAGTCGTATTAAGTTTGGACTTGGAAACATCATAAATCAAACAGCAGCTTGGAATTGCTGGTATGGAACCTGGAATGTATGGTACATGCTCATTTAAAAACTATGCCAGACGGTCTATACTACCAGGGCTTCCTTAATAGTTGGACAAGTGTAAGCCAACAATTAAATTTTGAACAAGCAATTAATGAGCTCTGTCAAAATAAAAATAAATCTTTACGCCAAATATGTTTAAATTTTCAATTACTTGAGCTAGTAGACTGGTTTTTATTAGTAATCAGAAATCATACGAAAACGAGAACAGTGTAATACTTGTTTTTTACAGTGTACAGTCTGAGCTTAGTTATCTTACTTCAGCTACATACGTAGGGGATTATGGCTAAATGTATGCACTTTCAAACATCAAAAACTCCGTGTTTTGTCAATGCAGAAATAAAATATTGATAACCCAAGATAGCCAAAGATCTAACTTGAATATTTGCTGAAGCACTCGGCCACATGACTTCCTTTTTGGTAAATGCGATGAGAAAAGTAAAATTTATCAAAATCGGATTTTTTCATAGTTTTTTTCTGAATATTTTTTGACTGGCTGAGAAATGACTGAAATGTTAAAATAGATTTAAACTTTTGGTCATAATTTCTTGATTTTGAATGCACATTGCAGCTCCAAAAAAAGATTGACAAAAAACATACAACTTCTGTAAAATCTTCAGGGTATGATTTTCATCGAAATTCAGTTTTGCGTTTCCCTATCAAGTTTGTCATTTGTTTTAATCGCGAAATTTTACATTTTTCTCTACTACAAACAGGGGTCGATAATTAGAGCCAAATGTTTCAGCTCATATTTAAGTTAGACCCTGACCTATCGAATGGTATCAACATTTTATTCCAATATTGACTTACCACGCAGTTATTGATGTTCAAAAGTGCATACATTTATAAATAATCCCCTACGTAATATAGTAATATTACACCTTTGCAATATAGCAGCGTTCTGTTCGACTTGATTAACAATTAATAAGATCAACAGTGTGAAATACTTTTCGAGTACAAATAAGAAAGTAAAAATTTAAAGACGATTGGATTTTTTTTAGCAAATTCGCAATCCATAATACATACCAGGACAACACCATGTTTCAATATATTCTTGTCTTCTTACTCCTTGTTGTCACAACCACTTTCCTATTATTAAAATCTAGAAAAACCAAAAATTTGCCGCCTGGTAAGTCACATATTGTAATATTTTACCAAAATTATCCAGTGAACTTAAAATTTATTTTAAAAACGTTATATCCCTCAGAAGGGCCTAGTCAATTTACAGTAATTAGACATGCCATGGATATTGCTAGTTTTCCATACGTCAAGTTTATGGAATGGGCTAACATTTATGGACCTGTAATGTATCTCAGTTTGGGAACAGAGAAGTAACTCATGGCAATATATACACATATATAAAATTAATATATTCACACAATCTAACTGCATATTTACTTGAAAGAGTTAACGGCTAATAAAATGGTTAGTAATATAGTTATTTCTTTTACAAAAATAATGTGTTGATTTGATAGGATGATTGTGCTAAGTGACCCTGAAATAATTAAAGATTTGTTTATGGATCCGTTGACTTCCGGTCGTGATGGTACAAATCCAGTGCTATACGAATCTAGTCAAGGGCTCCATGGTATAGCAAAACAATTAATAAATACTACATGTTTTTTGATGTTTAATGGTTTAAATATAGAAAAACAAATTTTCAAGGTATAATTAATTCGGATGGGGATACTTGGGACACTCAAAGAAAATTTACAGTAAAAACTCTAAGGTATATGTATATGTAAAGATATATATTCCATATTTAATGACCATAAAAAGCTTCAAGCATTACAATTATATGCAGGGAATTCGGATTTGAGAAACGCGATATAATGGAAGACAAAATCCTGGCAGAAGTAAACATCACAATAAACTGGTTGAGTAAACAATCCTGTGCCCTAATAATCGGAAATAATATATTTGAGAAGTTCGTTGTAAATATTCTTTGGAACTTGGTTTCCGGTCAGAGATGTGATATGGATAATGCGGAGCAAGATCCCTCTAGTGCGGTATATAAGGCTAAGGAATTTATTCTGTAATAAAAAAACTTGATATACTATATTATTAAATACTAGTATGAAAATATAATACTATTTTTTGCGAAATAACATAAAATCCTTCAAACACTTTTAACAGAGCCTTGCAGCAAGTGACTGAAAATGGACTCTACTTTGCTCCATGGCTACGACATATCTTTCCCCAGAAAATGGGATGGACAAGGTACACAAAAAGTATAGCCGCATTTACAGAACATTTCGAAGATGCCATTGCTGAACACAAGGAAAGCTGGGATATTTCAAATTTAAGGTACGCATTTTTAAAAGTTGGTTAACTATTTAGGTTTATTTTAATTTCAAATCTGTATAAGTGTTTTACAAATTTGTCTCCTTTCAAAATGGACAGAGATTTCATCGATCACATCTTAAAAGAAATTAATGAAGCAAAACAAACATCACTAAGCTTTTATGGTGAAACTGGACGTAAGAGCTTCTACAAATTGATATTATTATCAAAGTAACAAACGAGTCAGTTACTTTATTGGGTCATTCAACAAAATGTACTGAATCTATTTAATATCTAAAAGCCAAATCTGTAATTGAACTAATTCAATACGTTACAGATAAGAATGCATTGGCACTACTTTTTGATATGATGATAGCAGGTGCTGCAACAACGTATGTTTTTCCTCATCGTGGATTTTATTTGTTTTCATTTATTAATATCCAAATCTTTTTTATTGGTTTTTGAAAATGTATTACAGTTCTGCAACACTTTCATGGTTTTTGCTTTATATTTCACATTATCAACAAATTCAAACAAATGTTTACCAAGAAATAGATCAAGTTATTGGAATGTCTCGACCTCCTTCTCTGGATGATAGAGCCAGGTAAGGAAATTTACAGGTTATCTATAAATATACTCATTTTGGTCGTAACGTAACTTAAAGCTTAACTTTTAGAATGCCATACACCGAAGCAGTAGTGATGGAAGTTCTACGGTGCTCAACAGTTATACCACTGGGGGTTCCTCACCGACCAATAGCTCATATAAACTATAAAGGATACTTCATTCCAAAAAACACTCCGATTATAGCTAACCTTTATGGAGTTCATTACAATCCCAAAATTTGGAGGGATCCGAATATCTTTAGACCTGAAAGATTTCTTAATGAAGATGGCACTAAGATTGTACGTAGGGAAGAATTAATGCCGTTTTCAGAGGGCAAGAGAAAATGTCTCGGAGATAAATTAGCAAAAGATGAAATATTTTTATTTGTTACTGGGATACTACAAACGTTTCAAATTCTTCCCGAAGGAGGATCAGAAGGAAATGTCGACTTTGAAAGTGTTCCGGGATGTTTCGTTCGTAGTCCGAAAGCATTTAAAATAATTTTCGGACCTAGAAATTGACATTTTATTATACGTTTGAGTAAAAAATCTAAATACTAGTTAAATATTCTCTTTTCTTTAGTTGTATTTCTGTAGCCTTATTTTAAGTTTAAGTGTAGTGCAGAAACATAATAAATGATGACAATCTTGTAATTTCTCTATAAATTTATGAACATCTGTCTTATGATATATATAACTAAGAATTAACGTTTTGTCACGAGTAGTTTTACTAATGTACAATGTATGATAAATTTCGCATAACACTTCAACCTTAAATGTACACATTCTGAGCGTTAAATTAATTTTATTGTTACATGTATAATTTAAAGTTATATAACCTAACAGTGACAACTGTGGATATTTAATTTATTACACACAAGCTTGACATAATTATTTTCTTGCGCGTGGGATTTTTTTGGCAGTTAAATACAACAAATATTTAATTATGGAAAATTGCTGATGATAAGCCTGAAAACCCCAATTTTACTTTAGATCTCCGTTTTATTAGGAGGTTACAAAAACAACAGTAGTCGTAGTAAATGCTACAAAACATTAAATGGCAGGTGTTTTCAAGGTTAGGTTTTCAAATGAAAACATCTAATTCACATACCGGAATGTACTGAACGCAAGCTCTTATCCCAGTTAATAAATTGACTTCGATATATTTATGTTTGAAGGTTTAAGATGTTTCCAAATTTTGATACGATTCCATCTGCTACAAAACTTGGACACATTCATTATATTTATTAAAAACTATTTCCGCCTGATTACATGAAGTTGAATGTAAGGAATTTTTATTTCATTTGAAATAATTCATGTCGCCTTTCTCGAGGTTTACGTATGTTAAAATTATATGTCAGCGATAGGGTTTGACTAAAAAAATTACAAGCTTATTCGAAACTTGTCTCTCCGAAACATCAGAAAGAAAGAAACATTTCCTTGTATTGCATCGGAAAGTTTGAAGCGTGTGTCAAAACAAAAATTACCTAGCAAGCATGGGAATAATAAAACGAAAAATATTGAAGGCGAAAGCACTTGCTAGCAAATGTTTAAAATTGAAAGAAATGGGACACACTGCAAATTTTTGGCAGCACAAAAACTTGAATCCAGTATATATGGTTGAACTTACCATGCACATATGTCATTACTTCCAAAGTATGCCACTTCTAATTGCTCAAACTGGGGTTAAGAAATACCCGTATGTTTCCAAGTTGAACTCAAAGGCTGAAAGGAAACTTAAGCTTAGAAATGCTATTCATTCTGCGTTTCCAATTATTTCATTTTGCCAATTTCTACATGGGTCGTTTATGTATACGGGAAGTGAAGCAAAATCTATCAAATTGGGAAGCATAATGAGCTGTCTCTTTTATATTTGCGTGGGCTCATGTTCTACCTTTGCACATTTGAACCTTAGAAACGCATCTGAGCTATCAATGTACATCAATGAACTGATGCTTTCGATATCAACATAGACTCATGGACTCAAAAAAAATGCAAAACGAATAAGGCATATAGAGACTGCTATTCTTTTGCTCATTCCCTTTGCTCTATTTACAAGCTCATGCTTCCCGATTTGTTTCGTATTTGGTATTCACTGGTCAGATCCTTGTCAAAGCTCATTCGTAGGGTACTTCTTGTTAGATGAATGCCATATCAACTGCAATATAATGAAGTTGACTACTATTCGAACTATAGCAACAAAAATTGTTGTTTACCTGGGAAATCTTTGGGCTTGGTGGTTTGCAGTCTATTCGGGAATGTTCACTTTGGTCGTGTTGCTAATTCTTTGCGTAATGATGCTTTGCGACAACATACAAAGGTTCGTTTCTCTTTTTTATAGAGTGTACTGCATTCTCACATGTTGTATGTCAAACGTGCCATTGTTATATTTTTAGATTCTGGAAAAAATATCAAGACACCCCATTTAGTGACGATGTAGTATATGCTTATAGGCGTATTCAACTTTCCAGCAGATTATGTACCTTTATACAGTACGGTTGTTTGGAAATTGCGGTCATTGTTTCCATCTGTGTGGCATCTCTAGGTATTTTCCTAGTAATAAAAGTGTGTGGATCTTCAATCGAAAACAGAAACATTGTAGTCATACTAGCATTACTTGTCTGTGTAGCAGATTGCATGGTGGTAATAATTGTGCTAACTAGTGGTATGGTGCGAGTGTACAAGAAGTCCGGGAATCTACTTAATAAAACAAAAAGAATCGACACAGCATGCCTAACCTCAAGGAACAAAAAGTTCATTAGAATATTCTGGCGATCATGTGTCACATTGAAAATAAAGTTTGGAGCCAGCAATTTTCTAGATGAGTTGGCACCGTTGACATTTCTAGATCAAACGTTTCAGCGAACGGTAAATCTGTTGCTATTTGATCAGTAGGCTGATTAAATCTTGAGCTATTTTATAACAGTTGTAAGCAGGTTATTATCAAAGTAAAGGACAACTCTTAGAAAAATTATTTATGTGAAAACTGAAAGATTTTGTTGATATTCCTATATTAATTCACATTGCTAAATTTTTTAATAGTTTTTCAATCTAACACAAGTTATATATGATTAAATAAGAATCTAAATATTATACATAAGTAAACATACACAAGCAATGGCAAGTACTTTACAAATATAAGTGTAGCCCACTCGGTTTTCTACCATAACACACAACACACCACAGAATATACGATAGATGAACAATAAATTTGTATAATTTCTCGAATAGTTTCCTGAAATAGATTTATAAAGAGATATATCGTTAAAATTACTGATAAATTTTCAAGGAAAACATGGAAGTGTAAATTGATGATTTAAGATGGCCAACTCAACCTTGATTTTCGCATATAAATTTAACTAAAAAAAATAAATTTAACTAAAAAAAATAAATTTAACTAAAAAAAATAAATTTAACTAAAAAAATAAATTTAACTAAAAAAAATAAATTTAACTAAAAAAAATAAATTTAACTAAAAAAAATAAATTTAACTAA
>JAQFZH010001498.1:0-20905 GCA_034695485.1 Entomobrya nivalis
TAGTGAGTGTGTGTTTTGGTTTAATATTCTAGAATCTACATTAATTCAACTCATGAGTCATTTTAAGACTACAAAATAAGATACCTTGGAACGTGCTTTAAACAAATCTACAAGTACCTTGCAAAATTGAAAGCCTTTGACCCATATTGTTGTCAACCTTTATAGACCTCGGTGAAGGATCCGTAGCGTATCTACTCAAGTGAGAAATTGCCTTTTAAAGTAATTTAAATTTGGTCGCAATTCTTTTCCGCGTACATCTACCATGTGAATTAATAACACAAAGTCATGCAATAAATTAAATTCTTAAATTTTAAAATAATTGTTTCCGTGTAAATGTTAAAATGTACAAGTACTTTTTTATTTGTTTAATTATTGTAAAACCCAGAAATTGATGTCAAGGGCAAATATGCCTTGCTTTAGTGTTTAATAAATACATTCAATTTATTTGAACATGTTCTAATAAACTTTGAATAAAAAATAACATGTTTTCAAAAGTCGAATTATAAATTTCAAGCTTCCTCAAAAATAACTTCGTTTTTTGCTATAGAAAGCGTAAAGTTCAGTTGGTCACTCCATACCGAGAAATTACCAGAATCATTCGCAGCACTATACCTAATCATGTTTTTTACTGAAAACTTATTGTTCCCCATTCATCTTAACATAAAATTTCTAAATTTATTTGGAAAATATCCATTTAGTTTCGTTCCCAACTCAAATAAACTAGCATTTTCAAACAAATATGGATTAAAAAGGGAAATGAGGAAGAATGGGCTCCTTTTTATAATTAGCTCAGTTGTATTTTATCAATTAGTTCGCTATCAAAATGGATTTCCCAGACCAGATATCTACGAAGGCTATCTGTATACTTTTTTGCTGGTTAATTACGATTACTTTGAATCTCGTTTATTTTAGCAGAAATGAAAGCGTGGTGGAACTGTTTAACTTGTTGCTTGCATTTGAGCTTGGTTATGTTCAAGGTATGTAAAACTGAGTAAATCACCGAAAATTTTAAGTTCGTACTAATCATGTAATATGTAATACACCTGTACTTTTTTCTCTCTTTTAGGCTATTTCCAATATTCATATGTTCCAAAACGGCTACTTGTAAAAACGATCAAGATATATCAGCTTTGTGGAATGGTCGTTGGACCTGCTATTAGCTTGGCATTTACGACACGGCTATGGTTTGATCGTTGTAGGCCATTTTCGTACGGATTTTTTCTTCTAAATGAATGTTTAGAACACACAAGTCACCAAATTTCAAATGAACAATTATATTTGTCGGACATAGAAGCTGGAGTTTATTGGTTTATTATTTGCTTCCTATTTTGTTGGTCTTCTGCACAACCTTGTGCCAGCATTTGCTTTTTTGGGATTCAGCTTTTTGTAGTTGAGTCATGTTGCATACTGGCCTACGTTAAGAATCTGATGATGCAGTTTACTCATTCTAATAACCAAGTTCGACCCTATCAGTTGATTCACATACATAAGCAGCTGCAACTGTTGGTTTGTTATTACAACAAACTAAATCAAGACTTTGTTACGAATCAACTTCTTTTTATGGTTGGCTTTTGTTTTGTGCTTGGCTTGTTCACGCTGATAACAAGTATGTCTTCTTTAAATGGGTTGCAATTCTTTATTATGGTGAGTTTGACATTTTCATCGGGTACATCACTTGTAGTTTGCTATGCAGGCTTTGGCAAAATATATGAGGTGTCAAGCAGTATCATCGGTTGTGCTAAGAAAAGCTATAAGGGCATACACTTGAAACAAGCCAAGTCACTACAACCTTTAAAAATAAGGTTGGGTTCGGTAAATTATGTGGATCGCTTGATGCCTTTTAACTTTATTAATTTTTGTATTAATATTCTGGCTGACTTGCTGCTTTTAAAGTAAACGTTGAAAAGAATATTTAAGTGTGTTTTAAATGTAGATTTATGTGTATGGATAATAATTAAACAAACAGCTATTCCTAGTACAATTCTATATTATTTTTAGCAATAGATTAAGCAATATAATAATCAATTTTAGCATAAGCTGTTTAAATTAATGGAAATAAGCATCAAAAAAATGTTTTCACAATTTGTTATTTATATTTCAATATTTTTTAACATCAAACCACTTTAAAAGTATAATATAAATTTAAATTAACTAATTTAAATTTTTAAAATATGTTTAACTTTACTGAAACAACGAGTTTATTTCATGTTTGTTTTTCAATTAAAAATCAACCAACCATAACTGAATACTTTGACCTATTAGTAAAACCCTTTTTATAAATCAGCTCAAAATATAACATTTTTAGATTATTTCAGTTTGGATGCAAAAGAGGCAAACCTTTTTTTAAATTCGTTTTTGAACTTGTTATTCCATAAATGAAGTTTATAGGTTTATGTCAGAGTTTAAAATTTTCAGCAAATATCTTTGCATAACAATTATGAACGATTTTTCAAATATTTTCCTGTTCAAAGGGATTTTTTTAAATTTAGACGAAGTCTATGCATTTGACTAAAACATATTTCACGGGAAATGCTTTAAATAAAATCTTTGCTATTTCACTTTAAGGTCTCAAAAATAACTAGCTTGTCCAAAGTTAAATAAATGTATCTAGTATTAACCATTCATTATTTCAATTCATAATGACACCATATTTGTTATCAAAGTTGCATAATTGAATGCATTTATATGATTATTCCATGACTATACGCCAGTAATACGTCAGAATGAGTTTTATTTATCCGTTTTCTTGCTGCAAATGAGATTTCTTCTAAAAATCTGGGTAAAAAATTCGCGATATTTATATATGTACATTCAAGCCAATTATGTTTGTCTTTCTATCAATAATAGTTTTTACGCAACCCGTTGCTTTATTCAACCTTCTATAATAAAATAGACGAATATAAAAAACATGAAATTAAATTTTTAAGTGCGAGATGCTCACGACGGCTAGCGTTAAACAATTGGTTTGTTTAAAGTTTTTTGCTGAAAGCGCGTAAAATCATATAAATATAAAACATCAAAATTTACTCCAATATTAATAAAAGCTAACTAACTTGAATCATTTCCCAAATTCTAAAATCTAAATTCCAAAGAATGCTATAAGAGTCTATAAAGTTTCTGGAGACTGTTAAAATTTATGGGAATGAGGAACTTGTGACCTCATAATAGAAAACGTATACCAACTTTGTTCCTTGAATATCCAAATTAAATTTTGTAATTAATATTTTGTCTTGGTCCCGTCGTCAAGGTATAACGGCATGTTACAGTTATAGTATACATACAACGGTATGTTTTTAAAATGTCTTGCCTAATATATTTCTAATTGTGTCAACCAAACGTGAGAAATACCTTAAATAATTGACCCATATTTATCTTTCGATTGAGATAAGTTACTTTTTTTGGTATGATTTCTTCGGTTAAATTTTGAATTTAATCTAATAAATATAATAATGGCAAAAGGCGTTGTATTAAGTTACATATACCTTTTCCTTTCAATAGATAAAGTTTGAGATAAAAATTATTGCATGTAATAATATATGTTAATGATAATTTTCGTGATATTCTACTGTATCGAGTACTACAAAATATAACAACTATTGACCCACCTTTTACCAAAGTACGCGGTTCAAATGCACCAATATGTAAAGCAGAACTACAGTTGCCTGTTCTTACGAAAATCTGTTTTTTGATACATGATTATAATGACCTTGGGAAAAACGTTGCGAAACCCTTAAAACAATATAATTTACAGTGACTAAACTTTTAAGTAGAAAATTATTGCAATTGAACAAATTTCATCTAAATATATCTGCTCACATCAATTTATGCACGGTAAATTACTTTAACTAATTTAAACTTTAAGTAATCATAAAAAATTATTCACTCGTCTTCTTTTAAATTGGAATTTGGAGATTATTGTATAAGTACTGATGCTAGAAAAAAAACAGTTTAATTTCCTGATTGATCCCGATTTAATGGAATGTTTTAACTTTATGTACCATAATTAAATAAAAATTCGGTCAAAAAATCAAAATGCGCCCGAAAACGTTTTGACTATATGCCAATTACAATAAATGGTTAAAAGTTTCAAAATTTTGGAAACATGTAAGGTACTGCTATTTCACCCTGTTATTTTAAAAATAAAAGTAGAATTTTTACAATTTTGAAGCACATTAATACCTTTGTGTATTCATGGGGTTTAGGAAGGTGTGTCAAGCCAAAAATGTTGCATAAAAGAACTCTTCTACGACAGTAAATTGCATTTGACAAAGTGGCCAAGGAACAGTTTTTCAAATTATTTTTAATGGCAAGTTTTAAATATTTGGTGAAAGCTCGAGCGAAAAATAGATTGGCTTGTATAATATCTTGATTAATAAAAACTTAAACTGCTTTGAATTTGAAAAAAACGAAGTACAAAATTATGATATCAGATAATTGCCATATTTTGGAATCGAAATATTACAAAGGATTACAAAATAGCACTTTGTTTAACCCACAGTTTTTTTTTCAAAAGTAAAGTGTTCAATTATTGTAAAATATTTTCTAATGGTCACTCAAAACGTAGTGTTTCACCTTGGAATCACTGATTCTTCTTGAAGTTGAGTCATTGCGTTGAGATAGGAAGCAGTTTTTTATACAAAGCTCTCTAAGTATTAACTATACAGTTTAAGAAAGATACAAAACAACTTGAAAATCAATTATAAATTTCTATTAAAGTTTGAATGCTCTATCTCATATAAAACACAGCTCAATATGATATCTAATTTGCAAAAGGACACCTTGCGATATCTTCGCCGTCTTTATTTTTACATCGAACCTGTACCATTTTACTGGAAACCTGACTTCTCCGCAGTTACTTATAGCACCAAAAAGTATATCTGGATTGCCTGGATTATCGGTCAGATATTACTTACCTTTTATGCTTTTGTATGTCTCTACGTGGCGATCACCCATGCTTTAATACATCCACGTCCTGGATTTGACTCAATGCATTTGGAGACATACACGATAATGAGTTGCGGAATATTTGGCTTACAATCAGTTGTACTAGCTGGACTTCAAGATGGGCGCTCTTTTGTGCTTGGATACAACGAAATGCTTACATTTGAAAGAAACCTCATTGCAACAGCTGCAAAACAAGTCAACAAATCAAGGGAAACATTTTCTCAAAATAAACCTCGCGTTATGGATTGGGCAATCCTTGCATTTGTATTTTATGTCGCGATATTTCCGCCTGCGACTGCAACATTTTGCATAATAACTGACTGGGATGCATACTATTTTGTGTCCCAGCATTACCTACCTAATCCCATGTATCAAAAGTTGGCACAAATAACCTTGTCAATGTTAATTCGATTTGTAGTTTTAAACGTTACTGGAGCACAATTTTGTCAATTGATCTCTATGATTATCCCGTCAGCTTTAATATTCATGGACAGTGGAAAGAATATTATAAAATGTTTAATGTCAAGCTACGGTGTTTGGATAAGGCCATCACAAATGATACGCCATTATACGCAATTGTATTTAATTTACAATGTTGTTCAAGAACGTATTCATAGAATCATTGGACTTACATTGACTGCAGTATTTCTTGCATCTGTGCAGTCTCTTTGGATGTGCACTGTGGGTTACGGTAAAGTTGAGGATTTGGTTTATCTGTTTCAAATGATTATATCAATTATACTAGTTGGACTAACATTGTCTGGATTTCGGGTTGCAATAAATACTTTGTTGGCATCCGAAAAACTACTTACAAAGCTGAAAAAAGATGCAATGATGAACATGATAATAAGACAAACTAGGAAGGCAAAATGGGAACTTATGGAAATAAAGTCTCTTAAACATATCAAAGTTGAATATGGACCATTCTTCGAAATTAATAGTAGTTCAGTAGCATCGTATTGTATGAAACTTACTGATACATGGGTTAATGCTGTGTTGTTATTTAGGTAGCTTTACTTTCTAACTAACTAACTAACGTAATCATATCAACATTAATCTTGTTTGCAAACAAGCACTATATTTGGAAGCTTAAATTTAAACTTTTCTTGTTTTTAAATCAATTTTGTTGGGGAATTCTGATTTCATTAAAATTTAAAGTAACTAAACCACATAAAATGGATAATTTATAAACTAAGAATTGTTGTTCTTACAAAACGTAATTATTAACATCAAATGTAGCATAGTATGGATATATTTATGCTCTTGTAGTATTTAGTACTTATTTTAGAAGTTTTTAAGATGCAAACTAATTTATCGACCTATTTGAACCTAGAATACATACAGCTACGGATAAAGTACGTTATCACAGACGCTGCAGACACCATTGTAATTCTGTGAATTAGATTGATATTTATATTTCTTAACTATTTCCTCTGTCCTATATTTATTGTAGTTGTCAGTTAAATAAATGTAAACCTAATTGTTCACTATAAATCTCACAAAATTTCCCGCTACAATACTCATTCATACACTATTGTTTTGTTAATTTAAGGAACAAATCTGAACATCTATCATATATTTCTTTTTACTGTATAAAACCTATACCAATGTTTTGGACCAATATCAAAAATTTCCACATCCCATTAAATAAAATCGAACATTTTCCGTCATAAATATCAGATAATTAAAACGGGCAATCAATTTCGGAATCAGTTTTCGAACGGAATTGGATCGTCATCGAAAATATATGAGACAAAAGTAATGATTTTTTAGCTGTCTACATTTTAATTATCCAACAATAGAAAAAACGAGTTAAAAAACGATTTGGTTGCAAAGATAAGACCAAACAAGTATTTAAAGTTTAGATAAGCCACTAGTAAAAGCGTTTCTGGTACTACTACAAAACACGATAATATTATACCCGAAGGTGTTATGTTATACATGAATACCCATACGTTGAATATACTAAGAGGTACCAATGGAAATGCGATGAATAATTAAGGGCCATATGTTAGATAAGACATGTGCTTTCAGAGTGTCTCGTAACTAGTTTTAGGGGAGGGTTAATTGAGCTTCATAACTCTTTACTTAGCTTCCGGCCGGCCAGCTCAAAAGTAATTAAAACCAGTTACAAAACGCTTTGCTGGGATCCATCATCATAACCTGGTAGTTGAATTTTGGACGATTGAAAACTACAGTTTTCGGGTATAAGTGAGAACTATGTAGAACTATAAATCAATTCCAACGGCTGTTGAACATGTAGCAAATTTTCAGAAAGTGTTTGATTCTAAGAAGAAAACTACAGTAGGATTCTGAAGTAACATTTTCTAACGTTTATGAGAAAAAACATACTTTAAAAATCAATGCGAGAAAGTCATTGGTGAAAACTGTTGAACGGACCAAATCGATTTAACTTAAATCTAAATTTAAGAAACAATTCAACTAACCGGATTTTTGAGTGTAGGAAAATAAATCCTTTTTAATACTCAAGTTGCAAAACTAAGTATAAAGTAAAAGTTTATTTTTATTTTGAAAATTGTTTGTCTGGTTTCATAGAATAGCTTACAAATCGTTAATTTTTAAAATGGAATCTTCAACTCTATACTTTTTATTTCATTTGTTCATATTTTTTCTAAAACCTAATTTAACCACAGGCGAAAACGAGAGCCCAAAGTGGCCTAACTACACCCTTTCCACAAAAATTTTGCGATCGATATCCTTGTCAGATCCGATTCTAGACCAAATAGATCCATGGGAACCAGAAACAAAAAGAGTAATAACCGAATATATCAAAGATCAATTGAGAAGCACCACGCCCAAAATACCTAAAGTTATAAAAAACTTGTATCCGACTCTTAAACATTTCATTGACGACAATTGCCTCATCGTAGCCAACAACTTTGAAAGCATTGACATCCATCCATTGATCGAATTTCCTGTGATTCTTAGACAGCGAGAAATAGCTATTGGAGTGGCCACATATTTCAATCCAGAGAAAAACGACTTTATATCCGACGACGTTGGTACCATTTGGATCCCAAAAGACATGGTTTCCAAACTAATTGGTAGTTTTCCAAGTTATGGACACTACGACGAATTCGATGCCACTAAAAATTGGTACTGTCTTATTTTCAAACACAATCAGTCATATAAGCCAACATACGCCAACAATATCCACTGTCCTGGCTACGATTCTCCACAATTTTATTTGTCAACAAGGCCATGGCAATGTGAAATCGAAGTCGATTTATTCATGTCCGATACACTATTTCGTATTGGAAAGTACACTGAAACGTTTACTAGACTTGCTGGCACCCTATCAGCAGTTCTCCCAAGTTTGAGGCCAATAGTTCACCTAAAAATTGATACAAAAGCTAATATAAAGGAATACGATTCAGTGTCCTTAGCAGCTTGGACTGTTAAAAGGAGCAAAAGATTTATACATGATTATTCTAGTGATTATATTGTAAACCACATACACATTACTGCGCATGTTGGCTGCAATTCCAAAGTTGACGGCTTACAAATTAATTTCGAATGCAATATTCAAAAATTGAACCTAATTTATCCTTGCCCATTCTGTGAAAATTTAATATCTGTAAATACGTTGAAGCTATGCGACCTGTCATTGGATGAAATAGCAATTTTAGAAAGAGCTCAAAAATTTGTGGCGTTTCCAGGAGAAATTTGGCAATTTACTGAAGGAGAGTTTAGTTTGTCATCAATCATTAGGAATTATCTAATGAATGATGCAAAATTGATTAGATTTCCGCTGAAGAACATGCATAAGTTGAAATTAAGATTTTCAGATAAGTTAAAAGTTCTGGGTTTTGCATATGCATCCATTTTTGCAAACGTTTTGGGAAATGTAACTAAATACAATTGGGTAGCATTTCAAAACAGTGAAACCGATCATTTTAGCCAGTATTTTCAAAGAGTGATTAAATTAGAAGACAGTGATGTTGAGAAATATGATAGCGCATTTCGAGTGAAAAATGTATTTGGGAATTTGCATTTTGTGAGCTGTGGCTCACGTGGAATCCAATCTTTACCATTTTTCCAATTTATATCGGTTTTTGAGTGGGAGATTTGGCTATTTATGTTCATATCTATTATTATTCTAGCTGCTGCAATTGCAAAATTTTACCGAGACAGCAATTCGTCAGCTACGTCGTTTCAGACGGGTGTTCTAAGCATAGTTAAAGTTTTGCTGGAACAAGGCGACCCTTTTCCACCAAACTTTGACAAAAGTTTACATATCAAATTTCTCATAAGTGGAATTCTTCTGGCAGGATTGGTAATCAGCAATGCTTTTAAGAGTGAGAATGTGTACAAAATTGTATTGCCAAGACCGCAGATTTCATATTATAAAATTGATGAGCTCATTGAGGATAATATTACTTTATACACTCGGATAAAAAAATTATGGTATTCGCCCACTGAAGGATTGATAGATGAAGATTGGGAATCGATTAGCGAAAGATACTTTAGTATGAATAAATGCAAACATGGTGGAATGTTGAGTGTTACTGGTTGGGATGAGCTTGATAGTGTTTCTGATGAACAGGCACAAAGATTGCCAGAATTGTCAAAAGCTCGAAATTATGCTAGAATGCATCCGCAAGTAATCACTGCAGCAGGAGAACCTTTTGATTATTTAGGTGACTTTTTAAACGTTGGTCTTATTAATTTTACGACTATTAATTTACTTGAAAAAAGTTTAAGTCAACGGTTTGCCAGAAAACATGAAGACATAATTGGAAGCACCTTAAATAATTGCCACAGAACTGCATGGCTGTTGCCAAATTATTTGGCTCAAATTTCCCATAGAACACTAAGAAAATCCGGAAAACATTCTGATGTTAGCGTTGATGCATATACAACTCCAGAACTTGTTATTTCATTTCGGGATTCGTATTTGCCTTCTTCAATTCTTCAGCAGTTTTCGTTGATTCCTGCCACTGGTTTGCTTGAGTGGTGGCCTAGGTTTATAAATAGATCGGATCTAGTGAATACTGAACATATTATCCCAACTAAACCAAACATGTCGGGAAATATTCTTGTAATATTTGTGTTTTTTGCTGGGGGCATTGCGGTTTCAATAACTTGTCTAATTTTAGAGATGTGGAGGATTCTAATACGTTACATGAAAATAGCGTTTAAAGATTTACCTACCGCACTACGAAGCATAATGTTTTGTCATTATAATTTCAAAGACGAATCGAAAGGTACAATTGTTATAATTGTTAAATCTCAAGATCACACAAGTCAATATAGAACACGGTTCACATACTAATATTGAGTTTGTAGCATGTAATATACCTTTTATTGCTTGTCAAATAGTCAGAGAAAAACATTTGGCCTTGTAATTCATAAAGTAAAATATTTGTCAGTTAACCAAGTATGTATTTAGTACGAAGCATGTGTATGAAAACTTTGTTTTATGTGTATTTTGCTATTTCATTGAAGCATTGTGATGTTTTTTTTATTTTTCCTTTAAAAATTGTATCATGTCTGGTAACTTCCTATCTTAAAAACAATAGCTTTGTAACTTAACGTAAAACTTGAATGGACATTTTAAATATATAATACATCAGTTACAAAAATTATTAAGTTTATTCATCAAAATGTCAAGTTTACTTAAATGACTAAACACAAAAGAAAATTGTGTCTAGGATGGCCGCATATACTTACCGCTCAGCTAATCGTAAGTCCTGATAGTTTTTAGGTCCTTATAAGCTAAACGTTTTAATAATAATCATACAATTTATTACGAAAGTACAATTAAGAGTCACAAAATAATAATGATAATATGCACATTTGAAGCAATCTACGTCAAAAGTATGCCTAAAACATATTTTCGTCTACCAACTCAAGAGACAGTTGTTTTAGTTCCCCTGTAAGTATCAAATATAGATTCTTACCTTATTAGGAAATGGAACAAAATATTGTCAGTGTTGGTCGACGAATCATTTTGAATTGTAAAACTGAATTAACATCGAAAAGGTTATTGGTACAAAAACATGGGTTTAAAATTAAAGTAGGGTATTGCTTACAAGGAAAGTTTTACGATATTCAATAAGTAAGCCATTCTATGCATACGGCAGAGTTTAGTCAAAAAGTAATGCATTTGTAAATATTTAGGACTTATAACAACAACTAGTCTGCAGTAGTCAATAACCTTCAGTTTCTATGAGTATAAAAACACTTATAATTTCCTTGTTTTATTTCCTGTTAGTTTCATTGTCTATACAAATTGTTGTGGTTAATGTGCTACGACACTATTCCAAATTTGTTCAGACAGCTTCAAGTTGCTCAGAGAATAAACGTATTTTGTGAAGAATAAGATTTTGGATAGATACTGTACTAAAGTAAACAAACTTTGTACACAATTTACAATGTTTACTTCATGTCAGTGTATAATCCTTAAGATGGTTGTCCTACTAATGGGTTTGGGATCGTACAGTGATACATTTTTTATTAGAGGGAATCCTGTAACTCACAATCCGGCAAATACAATCGGTAACACTACGGACTTAGGACCAACAAATTCACTATCCAAATTCAAGCCAATCGAAAAGTAAATTAACAGTTAAAATAAATGTTTGAAAAATCTAAAAAAAAATCAGAAAAAGATAAATAATTTAGCACTTTATGATTTCAGAGAAACTTTCGAAATTGTATTCAATTTCTTCATCAGGAGTACACACAGAAAATGATAAATTATAAATTAAATTTATATTTCTTACTAATTGAATATTAATATAGCAAACAGACAAATAGACTATAGTCAAACTAAGTAAACTATATAAACAAATTAAGTAAGTGTTTAGTGTGGCTCAGTTAATATGTAGCTGTTGATAGTGGAAACCGACCACAGAAAAATAAAAACATGTTAAGCAAAGAGCAGTGCGCAAAGTAGGTCAAAAAAGACAAAAATAACATAATATTTAAGTACACGTGTTGGTATTTTGAGATCGTGGTGTCATGACAATCAACAATAATAATATTATTTAAACACAAAGTTAATATAGTCTTTTAGCATGAAAATTTCCACCAGGACTATCTGACGTCTTTCAAAGCATAGGAAAAACAAGTTGTTGTTTTCCTCAAACTGAAGAAATTTAATTAGCAAAATTAAATCCTAAATTATGATAAGCTTTCCCTCGTTTGATTATACGATGTTTGTTTGTTCCATCCAATTGGAAATAAAGTATGTACGAAAACGTTAGAGACATGCTCTGAAATTAATTTGTGTACAACCAAAAGTAGCAGTTAACAAGGCATTAATGTATTTGAATACTGATAACTTTGAAATACAACACCGGATCCCTTCACAAACTTTTCTCTAAAGAAAATCGCAAAAAACAAGCGTTTCAAAATAACGTTGATTTCAAGATCATCAAACTTTTTCGAAAATAAAGTCATATTGTAACCTATGATTTGACAAATCTTTTCTGGATGTTTGACAACTTAAAAAAAGGGTTACATCAAAAATTCTTCTCTGGGATGCCTTGCAAAGGTTCTCCAAAAATATCTCTGCTGGTATTATCGAGATGTTTTGAACATTACTAAAAGCCGAATATCCCAAACAATTAAAATCTTCAAAAACGTTCATATGTTTGTCGCTTTATGAAAATGTTTGAAAAGAAACGGATCCAGAAACTCAATGGAAATACTCGTAATTTACGGTTCCATTAAAATGCGCTGTAAAACTGGATACAATAGCATTGTAGGGTCCGGCCATATATAATTTTTGCACCTTGATGTTAGCAGTATTTAAATATACTTGTGGATGCTTGGGTAAATACTGTTCTTGGTCATACGCAAATTAACTTCCAGAAATGTCTCCATCGTTTTCGTACATACTCTATTGTTCAAATAAAGAACAACAATAGTATGATTTGAAGCAGATTATTTTCTGACTTATTATTTTCCAGTTAGCCCAAAGTTAAAATAGTACAACATCAAAGTTCATACAAGTTCAGAAGGTTATTTGTTTTTAAAATTGCGCACAAATTTCAATTTGAATGTAAACCAGACAGTTATTCCTGTCTTTTATAACTTGTAGGCTGTTATTTGTCACTTCTTTTTTTTACTAAAAATACCGACGTAACAAAATCCACTCAATTTATTTAAAAGAAAGACAGGTATTTAGTGCGATTTTTTCCAAACACTTTTTTCATCAGTTAAATATATTTTTCTAAACACGCTCTAAATTTATAAATATGCCAAGGACAAAGTGGTGTTTGTCGGCCCCCCTAAATACTTGGCTTAGGCTTAGTTCAGTTTTTAAGTCTATCTGTCATTTCCCTCCGATCAAAATGCTGTTCGAAAAATATTTCACAATATTCTACCTTCTTGAGCAAACCATGAAACAAGTTAAATATATGAAGTGTGCTCCTCTCAAACCTCTAAAATATTCTAATAAAGACATCAGCTTTACAGCCATACAAGACACTGAACTACGCCACCTTCAAATAAAGTGTTACCTACATTCAGTTTTAACCATAGCTCAGCTTATTCAAACCGTCCTCGCATCAAAATATAAATGGGCAACAAACCCATTTGATATTATAATGGGATGGCTAGCTTTCATCTTCCTTGCCGTGGCAACCAGTTTCATCAACTTGTATTGTAACAATGGACACGTCTTTCAAGCATACTTAAATAACCTACTTTTATTTCGACAAAGACACACAAAAGAACTCGACAAATGTCAAAAATTATCTTTGGTCCGATTTCTAAATTTGGTATCCATTCCCGCTATCTGGATTTCAGCCTTTCTATTTCCAGCCATGTTTATATTAGCATTTCATTGGAGTAGTCCGTGTAAACCTTCACTAGTCGGATATATTTTATTAGGGGAATGCTCAGATAACCATGTCACATATATCGACACTCTACATCTTATCAAAAGTGGTCTAGTTAAATGTTCAGTTTTGTTGGGGAATTTGTGGTTGTGGTACTTTGGAATGACTGCATGTATGTTTGTTGTGGTAACTTATATAATTAGCATGGTGCTACTTCTCGAGTCTGTTGAGTTGGTTTGGGTAAGGATTAAAAAGACAATTGATCAGTTCACCGATGCAAAAATGTATCGCCAACTTCAAATATTGAATATCATCTGTAATCAACTTCAAATGAATATTTTGGCCGTTATAATTATTGCGGCTATACTTTGTACGTCACTCAATCTCGGTTTACTTGTTGGATATTGTAAAAGCACTGATATAAGTAATAAAAATCCTTTGATGGAGGTTACACACGGAATTGGTGTATTGAATGGGATACTAGGTATGTTGATTTTGCTAGGTGGTGTGGTAGCAACATTTAGAAAATCTAAAATAATTTTACAGTCAGTTAAGGTATTTGAGATGATGGAAAATGATGGGTCAAGAAAGGAACGGCTCTGGTGTAGAAAATACTGGAAATCTTGTGACAAAATTAAAATCAAATTTGGGAGCAATAATTTTGTTGACGAGTTAACTCCTCTGAGATGCATTAGTTGTTCAGTTGATTTAACTGTGCAGGTTTTACTCTTAAAAAGATAATTATATAAATATGCATAATAAATTTACAGATAACTTGGAAGTCATTCAAAATTTTGCTAATTAAAAAAATTGCACATTTATTCATAGCTAAAAAAAGTTAATTAAAATTACATTTTTTAGTCTTTATTGACTTATTTTACATTAAAAATGGAAATAAAAAAGTTTAAAAAAAATTATGAGCTTATTTCATTTATTAAAGTTGCGAAAAAAATTATTATGGCCTAGTTATTTATTTATCCTCTCCTTTTCTTCTCCCTCGCCTCCAAATTTTTCTCCCTAGTCTCCAGCCCCTTTTCCCGTACCTCCAATGCAGCTTCCCTGTCCTCGAGTACCTTTTCCCGTCCCTCCAAAGCAGTCTCCCGATCATCCAGCACCTTTTCCCGTTCCTCAAATGCGCCGTCCCGATCCTCCAACAACTTCTCCCTCACAATCACACCCTCCTCCCTTTCCCCAGCCAATCTACTCAGTTCAATCTCCCTATCGTCAGTCTTTTTAATTATCTCCTTTTCACGCGCATCCAGTTCTCCCTCCCGTTTTGCAATCCTCTCCTCCGTCTCCTTTAAACGGGCATTTGTCTCCGCAATTCGCTTGTCAAGGGCGGCACTTCTTTCGTTCAGTTCCGTGCCTCGAACATCCAATGCGGACTCCCTGTTCCCCAAAACCTGTCCCAAAAATATTCCAATTAAATTAATTAAAAACCCAAATCTTCAAACAATTTTTTAAACCAATTAATTTCACACTTTAAAATATTTTATCTACCTTTTCTCGTTTATCGAAAGGGTCCTCCTCGTCATCTTCTTCCTCATCGCTGCCCTTCATCTCCTTTCCCTCCACAGGTTTGTCCTCCACAGCTTGAACCTTCTTCTCCTCAAAACGGCTGCTGCTGCTAATTACCACCTAATTCAATAAAACCATTCAATTAAATATCCAATAATTCTATTTTCTTCTCGTCAACTCATCTTACTCATAAAAAAATTCACATAATCAATTTATTTACCGGTTCACCATCATCATCCCGAATGGAACCTGGAGCACCTCTCCTTTCGTTCGGTCTTCCTTCTACGACCACCAGTCCAAGGACCAACACCGCCACCAACCCCCAATTCCACCACTGCGTCATTCTATTAAAAATTTGTACCCTAATTTACTATTTAAGCAATATTTTTCTTCACACAAACTCAATAAAATAATACTTCCTTCTCGTTTGAAACTTTTCTTAAACTAAACCAGCTTTCTATTTTTTTTACTAAAATCGTATAAACTACTAATTTTAATCGTCAATCACGTGTAACACGTACGTTGTTGCTGGTAGACTTATCGGAAGAACACTGGTAGCTCTTCTTGGCTCATGTGATCGTGCTTTGCACCTTCAAACATGTGCAGTTTACATGCACCAACAATCAAGCAACAATCATCATTTAGCCCACATATTGCTATACAAAAAACATGCATGTCCCGTCTACCTGAAAGGATACCATTCAACATTGACTATTCATCTTCTTTGTTATGATTCTCAGAAATATCATCCTATCCTATCCATACCCTTAAACGAGGAAATAATTGTCGATTTCTGACAAGCAGCTTCGTTCGTTTGCCTTATGGAAATATTCATAAATAGATTTTTGGATGTGTGTACTTCAAATGAGTTTACTTTACTGTTACTTTGAACAAAGACGATACCTCACTGTGATAAGTTTACACTTTTTGCAGGTAATGCCACACACTCTTAGTAGTACTTTAAGAGTCGTCATCGTCATGAGTCATGTTAAATATAAATGCATGGATTTTTTTCAGTGTTCTTGTCTTGTAGGTAATTTTACAAAGGAAACCAACTCAAGGAAAAAAGTAGCCTTGTACATTGTACATACTTGTTTGAGTAAGTAGCCGGCTCCTTGAATATTTAATGGACTCTCCTTGCTCATAAAGTAGCACACCTACTGTAAATCTATTTCTGTTGTCTTGCTGGTCATCATACATGATATTTATAAGTGACTTTACTGACTTTGTGTTTCATACAATCTAGTGGGGTAAATGACATGATTTGAATTTTTAAATGCACTTTATTCTAATAAAATAAATGATTTTTCCATTTTATTTGGTTTGGAATTATTTAGTTGTTATGAAAATTGGAAAATTTTATTAATATTATTTTGGACAAGTGATATCGTAAAAACATACTTGTTTGCATGTCTAGTAAAAAACTGAGTATTGTAAAGCAGCTAAAATTTTATCATTTCGAATGCCTCATCAGATCCCAATGTTCCTCCTAAATATTCCGGTAAAATGTCTAGATCCAGATTTGCATGAAGTTCAGAAAACTTTTTATTTGAAGTGGTTAAATGAAACTGTTGTAATAACAATACAAAAAATGATTAGACATTGAAAAAAAATTGTGTACATATTTTTCATAATTATAATATGTAGTCAATATTTTAATTACCCTTTGCCTAAGCTTTTTTGGGAAGAATGGTCTGACTAATTTGTAAAGACACATAAACGTCGAAGGAAAGTTGACAATGTACACTCCCTTAATTCTCAAAGGGCAAGCTCCCTACAAAAACAACGGAATTTTAAGAAATTTAATTTCAAGTTGCTATATTTTTTCACCCTTTTATAATTAATTATATTTCTTATCAACTCACCCGAACTGCATTAACTTGTCTCAGCAGCATATGTATTCCCATTTGTTTGGCATGACTTAGCCCCATCCCTTCACAATTCGCTACAACAATTATCCCATTTCTGATGGCATCATCAAACCATAAAAGCTTTTCCAGTAGGTGCACAAATGCATTTGTTACTTGATCCATATCATGAAATGCTGGATTCCATTTGGCTATAAATAAACATTAATGGTAAAAAGAAATTAAAGTTGGGAAAAATGATAAACTTTTAGATTGATCATTAAATTGTATTGAAAACTAAAGGACTACCTACATGCACGAATGCATAAAATTGGCCGTCCAAATCCATCCCTATTTCTCAAAATACCCCATAAGCCAATTTGCTGAAATTCCTCGTAAAAATGAGCAGGCGTTGGGGTAAAAATTTCTGGATACAAGTCAAAAGATACTTCTGCCTTTCGTTTGAGCTAAACAAAATCCATCGTGTTATTTTTTTTTTTAAATAATTATAGATTATTATTAATGAACTTTTATTTTAAAAGTAAACTTACAGTTTGCCAAGCATGCTCAGGTCGATATTTCCTCGCTCTAAGGTACATTAACAACACATCATCATCGAAACTCACTTTTTCAAGATACTCTAAAACTTTTTCAGTGCAACTGCCACTAGCCAGATATTCTGCGGAAATAGAAATAATTTAACAACTTAAGTTACAATGAATGACAAATTAAACACCATTTATTTTATTTTGTGAGTTTTTTTGAAAATTTTGATGCTCAATTAAATAAAAACGCACCTTCATTTAAAACTCGCATTCTTTCCAGTCCATTGAGTTCCAATGCAGTGAATGCCAACGTTCTCGTAAATTCAATCATATTGTGAACTGATATTGACAGAAAATAATTGCTGTGTAATATATGTATATTTTTGAACTATGATTATTATCACTTTTTTCACACTCAAACTCTATTGCAAAATTATGAATTCACAGGAGACTTTTCACTCACAAGTGTATTGATTGAATGTAGAATTGGTGTTGGTTGCTCCCACAAGGGATGACACTAAAGTGACTTGTGATGACAGTTTCATAATCATTATTACCAAATGAAGCTCTGGTTTCAGGTAAAAACGTGTAAATAGCACATAAATAAAAAGGTATCATTTCCCCATATGCATCCTTTTTTCTGAATGAAAGTGAATCTGGTCCTGATTGAATAAATGGGAACAAATATGTTTGTTTACCTGATCTGTGTTTGTGCAAGGGTATATGTCAGTATTTACTTTGCATGTTTGCGAGCAGCTTTTGAGGGATTTTGTATAGTTCACCTTCAATTTTGCTTGGGAAGCATCATGACGGACATTGAAAAGTAAAAGGGTTATTTTTCCAGGATATGCCTTTGTTGAGCTTGGTGATGTTCTTGAATTGTCTCAAAATAGAATTTACAAGGTCAAGATATAATACCATCCAAAGAACAAGACATTGAAAACTCTGTAATGCGCATGACAAAATGTTAGCTCATATTTCAAATGTTGTTATCTTTAAACATTTATATACATTGTTATAAATCGTGTAATTTTTATTTAGAGTAAAAGTTAATTGTAATATGTTTTTTATTAACAAGTTTATAGTCAACAGTAAGAAAAAAGTAACTAAGTGAATTTTAATTGACAAATTATGGTAAAAAAAATTGTCTTGTCATTTAGTTCATTCATCCAAAATCAATTTTGTCAGTTTATTCAATATATTCATTAGTTTATTATTTATGAATGAAAATCCTTAGGTCAGAATATCCTTTGGCCTTTGCATGGCATTGATCAAAACATAAAAATCGTATTAATATCATAATAAAAAATCTTTTATGTGGCATTTAACCGAAATATATTCTTATATGACAATATAAACAAACTTGTATGCGATTGCGAGATTACAAGCAGGTGTAGAGTTTGTTTTTTAAATGACAAAATTACCATTTTAAAAGAGGAACATCAGTGTTTTATTATGATCTACGTGTACTTTTGATAAATGAATGACAATTAATTAAGTTTCAGATAAAAAAGATTTTTTTATATGCTGACTTAATGTACATATTTTTACTCGGTAATATTTTAGTTTTCTATTTAGAATGTCGATAAAGATTTTATGATTTATTGAACTTGCCAAGTAAATATAACGTACCTAAATAGTATCGATGGGATTTGTAGCAACTGACCATATTTCACTGGAAATCAGTTGTGCCGAAGATGGAAATGATTGTTTTTTATTGGATTCAAGTTTCCTTACTTGGATAATTGTGCTTATCCTTAGTATACCCAGTATCAAGTTGACCTGGTCAACTTTTTATCTCTGGTCATTTCTGGAGATCCATTTAGAAGCAAAACATAATATACGATTGGTGTAAAACCAGCATTTAAGTTTACCAGTTAAATGCTGTTTTATCATTAAGATTAGGATATCTTACAAATTCATTCATCGTCGTAGCTTCTACTTTAATCACCGTGTGTTACCCAGTATGAATTTAATAGCACTAACATATACCAGTCGTATGCTTTTGTTATAGTCGAGAATGTCATATAAATACAATCTGACTTTATTGTACACTCGTACAAATTTCGTTTCAAGACAGAAACAGCAAGCTATACGACTGGAGAAGATTACAAACGTTTTTTAAACTGTATCGCTGTAGAAAATAATTTTGTTAAATAAAATAAATTACTTTTTGAAATCGTGACCAAGTTAAAATATTTAAACTTTTTTTAAACACATACTTGTCTTAAATAGCTCGAACAAGGCAAACTAAAATGAAATTTTCAAATATTAATTCATTTGTGAAACACCTAACCACATTGTGTTTGGGTGCTATGATTCTTTATTCGTTCAGTGGTACTAGCCTACTTGTAAAAGGAAGTCCTTTAGAGTACTCTGATGAAAGTGAATCATATGAGGACGACATTATTGATGATGACAATGCAGGATTGCTGGATTCATTGTAAGATTAAACATTTTAAAAAATGTACAGAAACACACATGGCAAGGCAATTATGGGCAAATATTACAATAACCCGATTTTTTGCGCATTTATCCCTAATAATTTAGAATGGATTACGTTGGCGGACCTACGGCTATTGTTGTCATTGCTGCTGCAATTTCTGGTGGAATGTTCTTCCTGATTGGTTGTTGCCTTGGTGTCGTATGCTGTCGATGTCGATGAACTAATAAGATCCGTTGCGATTTTATGTGAAAATCGACAAAATTTGAGTAAATAGCAATTTAGAAGTTGTAAGCAGGAATATATTGGCTTTGTTCTGGTAAAACATCAAATTAATAAAATGAATACAAAAATAAAGTTAGTTTTCGGAAAGGAAATTGACATGTACTTTTCTATTTAAATTAATACTTACCATTGAAATCTTTCAAAATGTGTAGAATTCTTCTAATTTTTACCTCATACCTACAAACTAGGTTAATATAGGATTATCCAGTGTGTTTATAAAATCATGTAAATTAATAATCTTCTTATCTTTATATGTAATCTTTCCATGTAAAGTATAAATACAGTTAAGTCAACACAAAAGTAATAAACTAATCCGTTCAACAAATTGAATCCTGTTTAAAAGTCCCCTGCAAGTTCATTTACGACAAAATGGGCACAACAAAAATATCCAGAAAATAATACTACCAGACATTTAGTTTAACCGCGATGTGATTGTAAAGATGAAGGTACTACTCGGTCCTACAGCTATGCCCTATGACCCAGGTATGACTCAGGTGCTCAGCCACTTGT
>JAQFZH010001499.1:0-20905 GCA_034695485.1 Entomobrya nivalis
TCTGCTATATATTAATATAATTCTTATTTTTTAATGTAAACTAATGTAAAGTAATAAATGAAATTTCTGTTCTGTTTTCGTGTAAATAACTAGTTAAGTCTATATTTTATACTGAGGTTGAGTTCCAATTGCGATATTTACAGTCATTGGCACCTCTACAAGCCCTGCTTTAACCTACATGGACCCCTGAAACCATCTACGGCATACTGAGTGCCCGTTTCATCATAATATTTAAATTCAGAATAAATTGATTATGTCACTATGAAAAATATCAATGCTCGTAATACATATTTACAATACATGCTCTCTCTAAATAGGAGTCCGTGAAACTTAGCCTATATAAATACAAATTGTTCGTTAGATCATTTATAAGATTGCCATATCGCCTTATGCAAAATGTATAAACTGTTGGACCAAGAATTTCGAAGATTCATTCGTTTCGAATCATATCGTTCCAATTTCAAAGCAATTATATAGATGATAATTAATTTTTGTTTTAAGCTCACATAGAAATAGAAGGCTTTTATATAATACATTATTTACATGATATTTACAAATTGCACTCAATACAATATATAACGATCAGTTTTTACAAAGTTTCATATATATTAGTTTTGTTATATAATAATTGTAAGTATGCTTATTCTAGGCATATTTTCACCATAAAATATAACAAATATTTTCAAAACTCTTGAATAAGTATTCGTTTAAGATTATTGATAAACTCTCGATTAGTTCACATGCGTCAAAGTAAACTCATTTTTACATTTCGCTGATTATACAGTCTTCGTCGCATACGCTGAACGGTACAGTAGTATAGATTATACATAAATAACCATTTTAATATTATCGTAGATTGTACATGAACTTTTAAAAAGTTCGTTTATCATAGAAAAATCGATTAATAGCACCAACCAAGGCCTAGAGTACAAAAACAAATCAACATGGAAACAGTAAAATTGAAACAGGTTTATCAGTAACCTGACTTAAGAACAAGCAGAAATGTTGGCGACTTTGAATGTCCAATATTCCACGCAAATATTTTGGAAACACGACTTATATTCAAATATTTCTTCTACTGATCTCTAATATTTAAAATAGTGTTAGAAAATCTATGGCAACAACGAATGCATTGTGTAATCTTAATTCATTTATTTCTGCACATGAAATTTTTAACATTGTAGCGTAGGACATTCAAAAGTTTCCACTCTTATACTTATTCATTGATTCTTCCTCACAAAGTCGAGTTACCTAAACTTATTCTAATTTCTATGTTGTTTGTTCTTTCTCTCAGTAGTCCTTGGCACCATACAAACGTAGATACTTACAAGGTCTATATGCACAAAATATTTACAGGAAATCAGTGTACGTATGTATTTATATTAACGAATTCAAAAATCCAATGTATGTACATACATGATAAATATATTAATCAAAAGTAAGGATTGAAGATTGAATGTGCTTATACATATAAATATATACATTTTTGTAAATACAACTTGATATTGTTTAAAGGAACACAAAAATGGAGTCAAAATTATGGCGTAATATTATATCGTACTCTAATATTAGTATTTAGAAAAAAAAACGAAAAAAAAAACTGCGAAAACTATATCCGAAATAGTATTAAACATAAAACTCTGAACTCTAGAAAAGCTTGCTGAAAGTGAGAGATTTCTTTTTTGTAGCCAAAGGCTTTAAAATGAACAGTTAAGCTGATGGTAGAGACTTCACCTGCAAAATATCACATACTTTTATGTACCTGCATGCTAAACAGTAGAACGAATTGTACAAAAATAAACGCTTTCATTCATATTTTTTTACCTTGTATAACAGGGTGTGTAATGAGATCATAGAAGGGGACCTTCAAAACAATTTGGGTTGATATAATTGATCAACTCGTTGTCACTCATTTGTGACAAAGCACTAGCAATAGTACTTTGATGTTGTTGTAAATCTCCTCCACCCAGTAGTCCCATAGCCTGAGGCGTGACTCCATTAGGAAGTGTAGTTGGTACCGTGGGGGGACCTGCTAAGACGACATTGTTGTTCATTGTAAGATTCATTGTGGGCATAGGCTCCGACTTGATAATTGCTTGACCCAAGCAGTCCGCCACAGTCAAGGATGATACTGCAACTTGTGCAGGAGTACTTCCTGGTGCCATTGTAGTAACATCATTTGCGGTTGTGGGAGGACTTTGCTGCTGTGTAAGTGGCACAACGACAGTAGAAGCAATGACTGGAGCAGCCGTGGTCGTTGTAGGAATTGTGCCGTTCATTGTAATTCCGCTCATTATTTGAGGTAAAGTCACGCAGTTGAGTGGTTGTTCATTTGATTGAAAAGGATTAGCTGCTGTAGTGATCGATGGCGCTTCCGTAGTTGGAAGGTCCTGAGTTGGAAACTGCAAATCCAGTGGGATCGAGTTTGAAACGACTGGTTTTTCAGTTTGCATCGACAAAGTTGTAAATGTGGTTGTGACTGGAGGCTTATTGATGGATTCCATCAATTCTGAAGCAGTTTTCATTAGCTCAACCACCGGCTTATTTTCGATTTGCTGTTGTGCTTGTTGCTGTTGTTGTTGCTGTACTGCTTGTTGTAAAACAGATTGGAAACTGGCGACCACTGTGGGGCTTTCCACTGTTACTGGAGTTTGAATCATGGGGGCTGATGTAAAGCCAATTGCAGACAATGGATTTAGTGTAGTAGTAGCCACTGGAGAAGTTGCAGTCGCGGATGGGCTTGGCTGACTATGACTACCCGAGCTACAATGGCTCCCCTCTGGAGAAGTGATTGACACTGGGGAGCACGCTGTATTTAGATAGTAAATAGTAATAAGGTTGGATCATCAAAAACCTGTAATATAATTCAACATTAACTTTTGTTTTGAATATAACTATTGTTTTTACCATCACTGGGAGAAGATACAATAACTGATTTGACGAGTACATTTTCCCGGGTTGGCATTAACGTATTTACGTTTACAGTTGACATATCCACTGGTAAAAGACCCTGGCCACCTATGATTTCAAGTAAAACGTTTTATTAATATACGACTCGTGGCTTTGCTGATTTAGAATACATTTCATGTATGAATTCTCCACGCGTACCTGAGATTTGTTGAACCATCGCCGCCTGGATTAGTGATGTCGCCTGCTGCTGTTGGGATTGCGGAGCTAGGCTATTTGGTACACAGGAGGAAAGTGGAACTCCGAGGTGAGCTATAGATCAGAATACCGATTAGATTTTCCGCCCTTTAAGCAAGCACAACGACGTAAAGGTCGTTTACACAAGCTTTGGAAGAAGGCCACGGTTGCGGCAGCCCTGTGAACGATTATGCAAGCACACCGCCTTTCCCGGATTTAATAAATAAGTATATAGCAAATGCAAACGCCAAATGTTTTTTACTAAAAAAATAAAATTTTCACAGCATCGGCAAGTGTTAACGTGCCTGATGCATTAAATATTCGCAAATATCAAGCATAAATATTAAAGTTTAAATTAAATTTGGCATATTTCAAAGTAAAAACAACAGTCTGTGAAGCAATTCAACCAAATACTGTCAATTACTGAAAAATACTTTATGGCAAGTGCTTGCATAACCAACAAAAATAAGCTTATCGACATATCTGAAGAACCAACCCTGTAAAAGAACAAGTACTTGCAAAATTGTTTGTTGTGGCAAAAACAATGTGTAGTTTGTGTCATCTGGGGCAAAATGTCATTTGTCCATCTAGCCTGCCCTAAGGCCATTTGCTGGAGAACTAATGTTTAGTTATATATTCTAAAATACTTTCCCCATTACACCCCCTGGTATGCTTCAGTATTCCCCACTAAAGTGAACTCTAAATTATTCTCAATTTCCTTAAATGCTAAGCAAAAATGCTTTACGCGTGATACTAACCTAAATTATTATCATATGCATTTCCCGTTTCAATTGGGGGAGCTAATTGTATGAAGATTTAAACTAATTATATACTTTTTTAACACTAATTCTGATATATCTTACTAGGATTTTACCTATCTATTTTCTATTTTAATGAAATAGATTCATTTTCGCGAGTTTACATTACGTATTGCTGTTTGAAGTTTGATTTCTATTTCAAATCGTTAATTTCTAAAAAGATGAATATGTATCTATTACGTAGAAAATCTCTAAACATTAACTACGCCTAAAGGAATATAATTTACTAAAATATCTATGTAAAGTTAGCTATAACGTAAAATATATTAACGGGCTATTATGAGTCTATGGTGAATGATGAATCGAATCAGTCAATCGTCGGTTTTGTGTAATGCGTGTTTCCTTTCATTTTACGATAAGTTTGTAAAATAGAATTAAAATTGAACGTGGGGAAAATGGAATTTGAAAAACTGAATATTTTAAAAATAAAATGTGCTTGTTTGTGTTTGGTGCTTAAATAGTTAAATGTAAAAAATGTGAAAAAGATTTAATATTGAGAAAAGTATAGCACATTAACGTATTAATTTGAGGACAATATATTGAAACGGACAAAGTATATATTCAAAATTTATTGAAATTACGAATTAAAAATGTATATCAAGAAAATAGATTTTTTTTAAATGTAGTTTTAGAAAAGACTAAGAATGTGTAGTGCTTGTCAAGTGTAGAGTGTTATGTTCTGTCATGTATTGCATGTGTTCAAAAAAGGTATTGGTTTTGAAAGAGTTGTGAAACCTGGGCGTTTAGCCAGTGGGGTCGCCAAGGGGCACAAGAGCCTGCATGGCAGAGTCGATGTGGAGCTGACCTGAGTACTACACCTCACTTTCGAGTGAAACACCATTGAAACACATTACGATGCTAAGGGCAAAGAAAGGCAAACCATCGGGTCAGTTCAACAACTGATCTGACAACACTCACCTTAATGTACCCTGGTTTCCGCTCATTTAAAGCCCAAAAAAATTGCACAACAGGCAATATAACATATAGTTTACAGACTGAATCAAACTGAATATTGCAACACAAAAATATCTTTACAAAACGGACTTATGAGGGAAGACCAAGGTGGAGACAAGACCAGCGTTTCCAAAAATATAAATCAACATAAAGTTTTATGTATTGTCTTATAAAAAGATAGAAATAAAAGCTACAATATTTGCTTAGTTTTACAACGACTCACAAAAAACACTAATACATTTTACATACACCATGAAATAAAAAAAGGAAAATGCTAAATACAATTTTTTTATTGAAAAAAGCTAACATCAAATGAAAGCTTCGAAACAAGAATCCTAACAATTGACAAGAAAAATACATCAAAAGTATAGAAAAATTGTTTTCTTATACAAAAAGAGATAACACAACAATGTATATCACATTTTTTATCAAAGCAATAAAATTTACACTGGTCTTGATCTCAATTTTTTGCATTTCAATCGCCCTTAAAAAAAGCAAGACAACAATCATTCATTCCCCATTTATTCACCCAACAAACCATTCATTTCTGCCAGTGGGATTGAAACCCGAGTGATCAGTACAGAATAATATATGTAGATATAATATGACTAGGATCACGATGAGATTTTATGGAAGTTCTAACAACTTTTTTGTACAATCCTACAAAATCTTTAAATCGATTTCAGGCTCATGATAATCAACAATCTATTTTAAATATAAATCTGAGATGAGCATTGAGATGTTTTTCTTTATGCCTTTCATAAAATTTAAATTATCAAATCACAATAATACATTAAAGCGAGATTTGGTGCTATGTATAATTCTTATGATTTTTTATGCTGTGTTTTACAGGCATTAAAATGCTCAGAAATTTTTGAGTAGGTTCCTACAGCTTAGTTTGTGGGCAAATCCCATAATTGATTTAGTTGGTTTTATTGCACTACTGCAATATAATAATTTATGTGTATATATATTTTTTTCAAGTTGATGTACAATACTGGTGGAAAGGGAATCAACACTGACAGAAATTCGCGTTCACGCACTCAAACACACAAAACTTGAGGGAATGACCGTTCGTAAAAAAGTAAAAGCTTTTGTTCTTGCACTAATCGGAAAATTATAGCAAGCTACAAGTGTATTAATTACAACACTAGACAGAAATATTGCTTTTCAATCAAGTTGGGTAAATATAAACAACTCAACTCATTAATAGTACAACTCTACTTTTTGTTTTAATAGAGAAAATAGAATAAATAAAAAGCTTTTATCAATCATACAACAGTTTGTTGGATTGGAGCTGGAGTACATGATGTTAAGCTAATGATTAAATTAGTCAATTCACAATAATAGAAAAAAGAGTGATTGGGCTACAAAAAGTGTTTTTCATTAACGGCAAGAGTACTCTCAAATAGAAAAAAATGGAGTAGTTACTGTTTCAGAAAGAAAATATGAATATACAAAAATATACGGTCATTCCCTCTAGATATAATAGAAATCCTAACAAGCATGTGGGTAAAATTGGCCAAAAATTTCTCTTACCAGAGGTGATTTCAGGTAAATATGTGAACCTATGAGGTTCACTTAGTTTACCGCCGGAGACTACCAAGACCTTGCATTCCACGGGTTCAATCAGCTTCTCTTCCTTGAATGGAGGGACCACACAGACTAAGTGGTTCTGGAGATTTAATAAAAAAAATCCTTTTATTGAGAACTGTATGCTCAGTAATAATTATGCTGACATAGCCGGGTAACACTAACATCATGCTTGAAGTCTTTTCATGCCATGTTATAAGTTAAATTTTCAGATATATGCATTAATTCTTGTGATACATATTTTATGGGGCTACGTGACATTTTATGTACATAAAATAAGTCTAATTAATGTGACCCACCTGTTGTAAATAATCTTTCAGCGGTTCTGAACTGACTTCCCAAAGTATACGACCGTCATTATCCTCAAGTTGAAATATAACTCTGGTATCTTTTAGGAAATTCTTTCCAATTATGAAAAACTCTGATCCACCCTTTGCGAGACATTCCGTTAATGACTGTTTACATATCTCTGGCACTCCAGGTGGTTGAGCTGCAAATAAAATTAACAAAGGTAATGTAATACAAGGTATATTACACGTGCTATAATCTGCTCCATCTCAATTTTCTCTCATTTTCACTTACTGCAAAGAATCGGGAGGGATGCAACCTGAAGAGTTTCCTCCACTCCATCACTGTTCATAACCGTTGTTCTGTAGATCATGCGACATTTTGTGGATTTTTTCCGACTTTGTGAAGCATGGTGAAAGGGGAATCTTTGTTCTACGTCTACATTCCTTTCTTTCAAGATCCCAACACAGTCACAACTGGGAAAGGTAACATGTAAGACATTAATTTTATGACATGACATAGGCTACTTTCAAATCAACCATTAGTTTCCTTATTAAATACGACATGCTGTGTGTTTTTACCTGATAACCATTTCTTTAGATGGCTCAAACTCGATTTCTATCAAAATAGTTCCCTCTACTTTCTTTTCAATGCATGGGGTTGAGCTTTTCCCCGTAACCTTGCAAGCTTGGTAAAACATATGCGGGCTCACTTTCCCCTGATCTGTTCCAATAAATATTTGTAATGTTGCTGGTTTATCATATCCAACAAGCTTCACAGTTGGAAACCCATTTCCTTTCCTGTCCTTGATGGCTCCCCTGGATCCTTCAGTTTGGTATCTAGCCCTGTGCTGTTCTTCAGGTTGTGACACGATTTGTAACTGTGCTCTTCCATCTCTCGTGAAAGGAGCCAAGTTTGAAGTTAATGTGGGGGTTGTCCCAGGGGGTAACCTTTTGCCAACGCTTCGAGATGGCATATAATTCTGATTATGATTTTGATTGCGGAGTTTTAACCCAGTTCCCTTTGATGCGGCTGGGTGGGGGAAACTGAAACGTGACCTTTTCATGGGTATTGGCGAGGGCGTTGTGGCTACTCCACTAGATGCGGATGTTGAATTAATGCCCATTGTTGCTGCTGCTGCGGGTGTTGTAGCGATTGGAGATGTAGTGACCTGGTGTGCTGAAAAAGGTAAAACGCTTGGAACTGTTACAGAACGATCGTTATTGTCCGGAGACCTACCAAAGAGTACATAAAACAAATTTGTTACTCATCCATCCAAAGATAATTTTATTTACCACATCACACAACACATCATTTCTCCTTATGTAAGATCATTATACAATTTGCGATTGCGACGTTTGCACGAAAAAAACAAACAACACTTACATTCTGATATTTTCTGTAAGTTGCATTAGTTTCATGGGTTGTTGGGATGAATCCAACACTGACTGAGTTTGTTGTGGTAAAACTGACACAAGTGTTGTGGAAGGAAGGTGTGTATCCACAACAAGACCTTTCACATTACCTATCGATGCGGCAGTTGTAGTAGTTATGCCTTTGGAAAAGCCGAATCCGTTTATATTTGTATTTTTCACTGTAATTGGGATTCCATCCAAAGCAGGCTCCTCGTAGAGTTCCTGAAGTACGACAATCAAGAAAGTAAAAAAATGTTATTGTTGTTGTTTCAGCTCACTTTTCACACTGTATGACACGCATGCGAAAAGTGGTCAGGCACACACACACACACTCATTTTACATCCAACGCTTAAACTGAAATCCGTGATTTAGTTGTGCACATATACTAAAATGCAGACTTATAGTTGAGCTGAACCTGTTTTCCTTTACTTCTTACGGTTCATGCCATGCAAAAATAGCAGAGAAATAACATGATTAAAAAATATGTGTCTAGCATAGAACGCAGTTTATCGCAGACTGACAACCAGCCAGAAAAGTGTGAAAAGTTTTATATATACTAGAAGTTGAATTGTAATAACAACAAAAAAGGCATAAACAGAAAAAGACGAGTATATAGGAGATCACATGTACGTATGAAAAGACTATATAGCGAAACACTTGACGCTGCGGTACTATGATTAAAAGATGAGTAAATGACCAGTCTGTCTATAGACTATACGGTTTTTGCAATAAAAATAACAACAAACAAGACGAGCTGAATTTTGTTATCCAGTCATAGATAATAGTGCCTACTTAAATGTCAAATTAGAGAAAAGGGTGAAAATACATGATTTCACAACCATCCGCGACATTGACATTGGCAGAGAGCAAAAATATGGATTGCAAGTCGGCTATATGTGTATCCCAATTAAATATATCTATTGATGACTTAGAAAACTATATAAAAATAGCGGCAATAACAATAACCACGTAAAATAGAAGCCAGTAAAGTTAATAATTTCTAAGATAGTAATAAAATGTATGGGAATCGAATGGGAAAATGTAATAGAATAAATGAGAAGTACTAAGTAACGTTAGTACAAAGTTTAGACAAACAGCAGAGGTTTAAGGATCAAAAAATAAATGACTTACGTCAGACGAGATGAGTGACTATTGACCTTAAATAAATAAGAACAGAACATCGAACACAGCAATATTATTGCAATATCGACATCGACCAGTTATTATGAGCGAAGACCTCATTTCGAAAAGTTCAGCTTAATGCGACGAGTGCCATATTGCAAAGAGACGACCAATTTAAATTTTTAAGATTGGTATTTGGTACTGTGAAGATGATGAGGTACACGGTACACCACCCTGTTTTCAGTGGAAGAGCAGAAAGATGAGAAAATTATTTCACGCACAGCGTTAATGCTCTATGTGTGTGTGTCAACAAACAGCTAAATCAGAAATCATTCATTGTCCACGAGTTCACAAGATTCAAATTCCAAAATGAATCAAGAAGTATAAGCATATAGCGTAATAATGTGCATCATGCTACTATTATAAACTTTGTTTGTGCAGATATATTGTACTTTATATGAATGGATAGAAATTTGTTTGGGCAGCAGCAGTGAACGACTCTTTTCAAGGAAGAACAACACTGGATGTAGGCTTGTTTTTGTACTCGACAAACTAATCAAGTTAGCGAAAGGTAAATGTTTTTTAGTAATACTTTGGTTTGATGATGATGATGCTTACAGAGAAATGAAAATGATCTTGTCCTCACTTGCTTCTAAAACATTTGCATGTTATTGTATTTTACATTCATTACGCATACACATTGAATTTTAAAAACAACAAAATAACAACAAACAAAAGTCCAGCATCAGCACTCTCCATAGTTAGAATATAATATCTGCTTAATGTTGGCCAGTGCCAAAGTTCGTTAGGAGCGAGCGTTGTGGCAAACTAGATAGCGTTTGTTTATATGATTGTATTATCATATCGCAACTTGTTTTTTTATCGCTAATCATTGTATTATATTTTACCAAAACTTGCTAGGTCGCTGTATCCGAAGTTGTAAATCCTCGCCAACATTATAGCACAGTAGTCTGCTTTAAACATTATTACTATATCCTCATTTCTCCTACTCTGAGCGTATATCATCAAATCAAGTTATGTATGAATGTTATCGCTATCGCGCTATAATATGTGTAGCGGTATGTCTATATATTTATAGTATTATAAGTAGCGACACATTCTGCGTTGCGAATGTGAACATTTCATAAACAGACTGAAAATAGGAGATTATTCATGGAATGAAGGAATCAAGTTTGTAAAGAAAACATGTAATCAAAAAACCCTATTGCTTGAGTCATAGCTTTGCTTGCAAAATCGCCATTCACAGTCAGCCCGTTAACCTATGTTCTACGTTGCGTTATATCCACAAATAAAACTTATACAATGTGAAACAAACAAACAAGCTCTATCAAGGCGGCTCAAAGTGCAAAATAAAGCTTATCCTTGACGTAGGTTAGTTACATACACGACTGGGTAATTTTGAGCAGAAAACAGCTTTAATCCAGTTTTCATAGCATTCCAATTTCAAACTCGGCTGACTTGAGTCACAAACAGACGAAAGAAAATGCCTACTTTAACTTTTGCTTCTTTATGATAGTTATCTAAATATGCGTGGAACTAAAAAATCTAGAGTTGTGCACGACAGCATAAAGAATCATGCGGCTGAGATTATGAGTACAAAGAGGAAAAACTGGAAAATATCATATATTTGCATTTTGTTGTACGACTTTGGATTTGCATGGATAGTAAATAAATACAAAGGCCAAGTAAAACCTGCGTATGTTAATTAATAGGATTGAGAAAGAAGATTAAAACCTTGAAAAAAAAAACTTGAAAGAAAATTTCTTAGTAGCAGAGACGCAGACAACAAAATAATTCGTTGGGAATTTCGTTTTTATGCTACCACAGCCAACAAGAGAGTAGGTATTTTACTGCCTCAATTCTAGTCACAGTAGTTGTGGTCAGGGTAGAACATCAATTAGAATTAATGTGTAAAAATGCGCAGCCAGTATTGACGTCACTTTTTGGTTGGAGTCTGAAATGCAACTTGATTATATCAGAGACCTCTCTTTTTACTGAGTAAAATTATGGCGTGCTGCTTCGAAATGACATAACAAAAATCGTCCATTATTCATTTGTAGACATGAATACATTATCATCACATAAGATAACCACAAAATATTAAATGACGATGATGAATGCTAATGTGTGTGTATGGTTTTTGGATTCATCTGCTGTGTATTATTATGCCGTTGCAACCCAGAAAATACTTTATCCCATCTTCCATTATCCATATCTTATTTCTTCAAGTATGAAATATGTTGTAAATGGAAATCATGAATAATTCACTTTTACTCAAAGCAAATCTTGTGTTTCAAAATCAAGCTTAAAGGTTAAAAAGTAAAGTAGCTTAGTATGCATTTAAAAAAGCTGAAGTGTAAATGCACAAACTACAGCATACAACTGTCAGTCAAGCGTGTCTACTGCTGTATCGATAAAGAATTTTTTAAATCTACCTACTGGCTAAAGGTGATATCATGATGTATCTACTGAACCGAACTTTACCTCTCCTTGAGACAAAAAAAAAATTGTACCAATCTGCCCCTGATCATTTTATAAAAGCCCCAAAGAGAAAATATGAGAAGATATATAGAAATAGGAAAGATGTTAGAGAAGGAGGAATGGTGAAAGCAGAAGAGTAGAGTAATAAGATGACAAATAGACAATAGAAAAGTGGAGACAAGGTTTTTCCAATTAAAGAACGTTGAAACCTTTGGACTTCACGGACTGGTGTGCTGTTGATGTAGTCGGCTTTCACATTTACAGATACCCCGAAATTACCAACCACTTGTATGATGATGATGAGCAACAAGCTGATGATAACTTTGCATCAAGCAATTAAGGTATGCATTAAAAATTTTGCAGTAAAATTTATAACCACCTTTTGTAGATTAACAGCTTGGGACAAGATAACCATTGGGTCAACCTGCGATGTTTTGGAGGCTGCTGTGGTTGTTACATTTGCAATGTTTTCTCCATCGGACACACTTTTGTGTGTCCTGTTCGCTAGGGACCCTTCCAGTTCCAGAGCTTCTCTGGAGCTCTCGATAAGAATGTCTTTAAGTTTGTTATAATCTGCAGCGGCAACACTGAAAGCAGAGGTGGTTGGCGTGGGTGTTGGGTTACTACCATGTGATGATACAATTTCCCCGATATGGTTTGAATGGGGATCAGATTTTAATGAATATGCCAGGTTGAAGTTTTCTACGTCGTTAGTCAACTCGTTTTCAATATCGACTTGTGACTTATTATGGATTCCTGGATCGATTTTAATTAAGTTGCTCTCAAATGCCAACTGCTGGTGTTCTGCCACTTGCTTCTGTACTTGCTCTTCTGCTATCGATTGGAGGGTTGTTTTTCCTTGCAAAAAGTCATTTACAATGGCACTGTTGATGAGGGTTGTTGTAGTGGGAGTTGTTGATGACAGTTTGCCAAACACCTGGGCAAAGTCTAAAGGCTGACTGACATTGACACTGACCCCTGCAGTTGTTCCAGCACCAGGAACTATTAATAATACTTTTCCAGCGGATTGAACTGGTGACTCCGGAGCCAGAGTTAGTGAGGGAGAGGAGGCAGCAGAGGAGGGTCCGCTAGCACTAAAGGAAAGGGGTGACGTGGTGGAAAGTGGGGAAACTGAAGATGTGGAGTAGTACGGCCCCTCGAACTGATCAACAGCGTGGTCTTCCTGGGCCAAGGATTCATGGAGAAGGGTAGTCAGAAATTGCTTCTGCATTGGGGAATTCATAATATTGCGAGAATGTCAGCTCAGATTATTATAAGGGACAAGTGACAATATTAATATGTACGTACATAGATTAATTTGTAGAATATGTAATGCCAATGCGCGTATGCAAGTGTATTCAATGACCCCAGCCAAGAAAACATTAGTTAGGAAATAATTCTAGCAGATTGGTTCGTTAGGCTATTCCTGTTTCACGCTGCTTATTTGTGATTGTTAGTATGCTTTAAATTAACGATGATTAATTCAAATGAAGCACTATATGCTACGTAAGTACACGTTTGCCTATTTAGGTACCTAAATATTCACTTCACTGTATAAATATGCATAAAGTATGTTCCTACCAAAAAACGAAGTATCTAAGAAGTTTTTTTAATGATGCTGATAAGATTCGTTCGCTTAATCCATATTAAATAGCAACAGGAATTAAGACGCCATGTTAATCACTTAAAATATGCTAGCATATCACTTCTGTTAAATTGTTGCGAGAACGATAAATTTCTCATATATTAGTCTAGATGTCGGTATTCAGTTTTAATGAAGATGAAAATTCTAAGCTACAAGTGTCACAAGAACCTTTTGAATCATGCTGTTTGTTTTCAATTTTAGGTACCTACTTTATAAAATGAATATTGAAATACAAGACCGTGATATACTCTTTTAAATAGATTTATCAAAGAAAAATCTAAGAGTTCAAACTGAACTCATGAATTTTGTATGCGCCTACAATCTACACTACGTATTTAATATTGGTTGATAGTTAAACTAATAATACAGCAGTACATATATTATTTACTCCGCTAAATAGAAAATGTAGCTTTCTTATTATTCTTGATAATTAACACCGTCGCACCATGAATATGAATTGTTACCCACTTTGTTATGTTAATAATAATAACCTACCTCTAACGAGAAAGTAAAGTTTTCGATCTTACGAAAGCAAGTTATTTAATTCTTCGTTAGGCAACTTATTATTGTAATGTTGTGTAGCTATTTGTTTTGTGTTTGATAAATTTACTGTCCCCAATAAGTATTAGAAAAAACCTTCAGTTGAAATATCGATATAATAAAATTCGTTTAACATTCTATTTTTTATACTTTAGTAAAAATACGTTATAAAATCGGAATTCTTGATAATTGAATTCCGCATTGATTGATTAATGTGCCATTGTTAAACATACAATCAATGAAAAATGGCACGCGACGAAAAATATAATAGAAACAATCGCGTTTGTTGAGTTCATTATGTTGAAGTTGTAAGTAATTTGCCCATATGTATTTCTATCATGGCATATTAATGTTTTCCAGGTTAGGGTTTTTGGTGTGAAATGGGTGGACTCATGGTTAGATTTTATCGCTAAGTACAGTTAATTAATCACAAAAGAAGTGCTTTTCAAAGAAATTATACTGATAAAGATAAAACCATAAAAGCCACAACTCACACTCTGGACTAGTCTGGACTACACAATTACTATATATATCTTACGCGAATTTACATATGATGATAACGAAGTACAATAACATACGATGTACTATTTAATGTATTTCTATCCCATCCTTGACCTTACACATTTTGTTTTTTCGCAAAGAGTAAACCAGTTTTTACTGGTTTGAATGAGATACAATTGTTGAATTCAAGAGCAAGATTACTTGATAATTATATTCCATCACAATAACGATATAACCCATCCATGCACATAATAAACTTATTTTTCTGCTTTTGCCTTGATCATACGCATGAAAAGATACTTGGTTAGTGTGGTAAGGATTTGCATTTTGAGAGCTAGTATTCAATACACGCTAAAAATTAAAATGGTTATGTCCTCCCTCTCCTTCTATTCACTATTATGCTTTGTGTGTCTTGTCCATCCTCATATATATTCCTCATGTAATAAAAAAAACTATTTATGCATTATATATACACACGTATGCATAAATCTTGATGAAAATCGAAATAGGATAGATAAAGATAGCATCAAACATAAGTGTTTTGTATTTTTGCTTGGAACTTTAGAACTGCCATGTAGGATGGGATGGTCATAAAAGTTAACATCTGCCAAAGAATTATAAAGTTACATATATAACTTTGAAAAGATAATCATTGTTCACGATACAGCAAACATATATTTTATTTGTTTTATATGTGTTACTTAATCGCTACTGCTTGCTCGTAGTATAATGTATTCTTCTAGTAAATTTATTGCAAATATTACACACTCTAGCGAGAAAAATAGTATCAACAATCTAGCAAACTGGACTGGACTGCAAAAAAAACCACCAAGCTTGTAAAATGTAACCACTTTTATTGCTGCAATTAATTATTGTTGAACTTGAATATATGTATTATTCAGCAACTCGCAAGAGTTCCGTGAACATTGCATAGTTTTAGGGATTTGATTATTTCATGCCATTTATTTTAGAATTAATCAAATTGCAAAAGATGTACTGTGCATGTTAAAACTCTGTTTGGCACACATGCGTGATGATGAATAAGGTGATAAATGAGTATATGAATTTTAAAGAGGAGAAAATAAACGGTAGCTGCGATTTCATAATGATAAATATTAATCAGTATTCTAACTGACAGAATTAATCCATTTTCCTAATGCTGTCATATGGACTTATTTGCTTGCCTGATTTCATGGTTTGTCTTTATGTACCTACGTATTAGCAATTTAACGATTCAAACGACCTTGGCACATCGCAAGGAGTTATCTAACAACTTGATACTTTAGATTTGATTGAGCCATTGAGCATATAATATGTCGAAACATGTAAACCGCAAATTACTGAACTCGAACTAACTTAATGTAAGCATAGGATAACATGACAGGTGAGTAAATGTTTTATGCGTAATACAGTTTTACTGAAAACCACTCCTCGGTCGTGTTATGAACCCAGATAAATTTTTCGCAAACAAGTATAAAAGGAACACCCTTTTGTCGTAGGTAAGTTCTAGAACGCATAATCTACATTTGGCCATGAGAAACGTTTACAAATTGTTCGCTTGTATTATCTGACTTAACATTCAAGTTAAAATATATGAATGGCCTGATACCTACTTGAATATACTAATAAAATATTCAAAGAGCTTAATTTCGCAATCCATATTGACTTTGTGACATGACATATGTGTACTGACCGTTACAATGTATCAAATATCATCACAACATTAATTACGTAAGAGTAACAGAGAGGCTTGAGACGTTAAATCCCTAAATGTTTACATGTAACGTGAAAAATCACGTTTTCACTTTGTGTCAAGTACAAAAGTTTCTTCAAACAAAAATAACAGACAGAAAAAGACCTTGAATGAATTTATTTATAAGTAAGTAAATATCAAGTTGATTTGATTCATTCCATCCTCTTTCCGAAAATCGAAAGATATTATGGCTTTCAACCATTTATTAAATAAGAACATAAGTACTAACCCAAATGGCGTTCTGTATTGGACTAATATGTGTCCCTATATTTTTTTGGATGGAATTGACAAGGCATTTGTTCCAATAAAGAAAACACCATTAATAATTACTTGCGTGGGAAAGTCATGAATGAAACGATATCAAGCATAATATACTCAGTTTGTATGTGTTTGTATGTAACTCAATCCATATACCCAATGCCATCTTGTGCACAACGTCAGCACACTAACCATTTTGGTATGGTAGGTCATGAAATAAACAACCTCTCAAGGTCAGCGTTCCATAAATACGTTCGTACGTATGATAGCAACTCTACAACGCAAAAAATGTTACTTCTCGTACACATGAAAAACGTACATACCTGAGAAAGTATTCGCCAAAACGACTGTGCATCCAGGCACGATGAAATTCGCACGGAATACTAAGTTTTTGTGCTGAAACGACTAGTGGCAAAAACCACATGTACTGGGTTGGTTGGTATATAGCTGGTTTTGGTTGTAGGAATAATTGCACGGTAGAGATACATGTAATATTGGCTACACAAAGCCAAAGCCACGAATTCACCAAACATTCAAGTTTGAAGATGAGTTCGAAACTGAATGAAAATGTTTAGTTTACAACCATTTTGTCTCGTATTTTGGACGTAAAAAGATTAACATGAACTTGAAGGCCAGGCTGAGTCTCAGATATTGGTGTATTTGGTATTACCACCGACCATATAGCGGTTTAAATGTAAAGTGAACGTCTTGACAGATTTTTCTTGCTAACTATAAATAGTGAGTTCTAAAGATCTAGCCACCACCACCGGTTTGCCGTAGAGAGGATGAATTCATAAAGCAGTAACGTGATAGCTCGGATGCCAAGCTTCAACTCAACTATGCTTTTGTATATTCGAACATTTTAATGCTAGAATTTGCTACTAACGAACAAACATAATTTTTACTTACAGTTACAGCTATGTGACAAAGTATAAAAATATGGACACTTTGTGCATTTGGAATGTAGTGCGGTAGTGAAGACCTAAAAATGCACAATATGCTCCAGATAGATCACTGTTCTGATGATGACGAGGGGAATACCATTTTAATGTAAGGAGAATATTGCCGGTTTTTGCAACTTGCTCTCCCTACATCGTAGATTTAGCTATGAAATAAAAATTTGCGTGTTGTTGAGAGCATAGATAGAAGACAAACTACATGATAATGATGGCACGAACGCAACGGGCACAAAAAATATACTATACTGCTTACACACAAAGAAAGTTAATTCAGACGACATCCATCCAATGCTTTCAATATAGAATAGTAAAGATATTGGTTTATCAACGTACAATTGTAAATTCTCTACTTTCACAAAAAACCTATGTTTACCCAGTACCCAGTGATGAAGCCGTGTACTCTACGACTCTACGAACGTTCGGCTTGTGGGCATTGTGTATTTTTTGTAGGTGAACATGTGTAATGGGAACAGAATCACTTAAACTTGGTTAAGTTGTAAAAAATCACATTGGTCACGCTTTTTTAAAGTACAAGTGGAGTCGTTTTATTTTTAAAGTGTATAATAATTAAGGTTTAGCCGAAGCACGTACGAATGTATAGCTTGGAATGTAAGTTTGGAATCAAATGCTATAAGTCCCAAAGAATCATTCTCAACCCACAACCAACCTAATAATATATACCGCTCTTATATGCACCTTATCTGTGCACCCATCGACCAATGGATAGTTTCATTCGGATAGGAACGGTTGGTGGTGTGTTGTTGGAATTGGAAAGTTGGGAAGCTTCAAATGTCTTATTATCATATCATACCACCACTTAAAGTTAGGCTCATATGATGTACATATGAATAAAATCTTTGAGTGCATTGTTCAAATGTCCTTTGGGTATTCTCGATACAGCGTAGTTCATGTTGTTACTTGGGCGTTATACTACGAACATTTTAATTTGCGATTTTTCCTACTAGAGTGACATGCACGCGACTCTCGGTGCGGCAGTGATGCTTCTTCGCATGGGAACTAGCAATCTGTTTATACGTTATCGTTTGTAGCCCGGTATTTCATGATTCATAATCATAACAATCAATTAATGAATAATGGGCTGTCACAAATATTTTTTCTGTTCAAGTTCTTGCCATAATAATTCACTGGTTAGTTTGATACCATTTAAAGGTATGAGTTGTGGCATAAGTATTTATAGAACTTGTTGGAAAACTGCACCTGCAAACTTTCATAACCTTTTAATACACTGTACCATACAACCTTGACACTACGTTATCCCTGCATACTTTTTTTTCTTTGGACCCGGTTACTCCCAATTAAATGTTCCAAGTAAACGAAAAATCAAAAATTGATTTCGATTTTGAGTCAACATCATTAGTACGGACAACGTACACGTTCTTTTGGGAAATAAGAATTCAATCGTTAACATTTAGTACACATAAAAGCTCGGAGGAAAATGTATGTTACACGTGCGTTGGTTCGCTTTTCCCCTGAATTCCAATTCGACTAGAACGCAAGTATCCCATAAAAGTAGAGTATACGCTATTTTGGTAGCTACTAAAAAGCAAAACGCTTTCACATGGAACCATCATGTGTATAACCAATATACCGCATCCCATTACATGCTACACAACAAAACATGACACCATTTTTTGCAGTTTTTTCCGGTTAAAACTGAAATTGTTATGATAAGATGTGATAATCAAGTAAGACAAAAACAACTTTATTTTCTGCCTGTTTTTCATCTCAACTTTTCCAAATTATTTCGCTAAATTTGGAACTATAGAAAATACATCTGCTCAATGTTGATTGATTGATTATTTAGGAAACAAACATAACATGCATGGCCAAACTCAATAATGAAACTCCTTTGTCTAATAACCCAGCCTTTATCTAATTAATTACTACCTCAAAAAACCTACTAATTATCTCAGTTGAAGTTGGCAGGCAGGTAAGTTGGTAGTACCCAAGCTTTGCAGAATTGCTTTAATTAACAATTTGTAGCTAGATAATAAAGTAGTCAAATTACGTGTTAATTATATGCTGCAAGTTTATAAATTATTTTGCACAAGTATACGAATGATGACAATAAATTTTAAAAACAAAATACGGGTGGTGCCAGTACCTCTCTGTCGTCATTGTAAAAACACAAAATCAAAGCTTGCGAATATGAAAACATTTACAAAAATCAACATCGGCAAAATACTGATCACGCACCATCCTCTTGATAACTGTTGAATGTTGATTAATGTAATATCAACACTTCTTCAAAATTCGACCTATTTTTGGTAAGCTAACAGTCTAACTATACATCTAACGTAGTGACAAAATGATGATCAAAAGTTTCATGTACTGGTGATTCGGTTCACACCAGAAAAAAAGGACAAGTTCGATGAATTTTATGATAATCATGATGACGCAAATATACACTGAATGAATAGCTGTTAAAGTTGAGGAAACTGAAAGATAACAGCATGAAAAGTCTAGGCTAATGAATTGTGTATCATGAATCATCAATCATGCTTAAGAACTTATGCAAAAAGAAAGAACAAGATTTCCTTTTGCGAATTCATAGGACTGATTGTGTGAGTATCCAGCGCAGTTTTATGTCCAGACATGCTGCTGGAATTCTATAAAAACAACTGAAAGAAATTTGAACATGCACGTTTACTGCATTCATTAAGTAAGTGCGAGGAACTGACACTCATAGTCATAATTGTCATTTCCGACTTCCTCCTTGTCGATCAAGGAAACGCTGAAGGATAATAGGACGATAACGGTGACAGTGCTTTGCGGAATCAGTAAACTTCAGCAATCCTTTTATATAAAAGATGTATTATAATATTCTAGAACACTATATATGCACATATTATTCATTCACACACTTTTTGCATGCAGGTACACATTTTGCTTCTAGTTGTACTACTCTTCTTTGGGTTTTATGTTACATTGTACTTCTATAATGGATTACATTAAGTGATCATCTTCTCATTTAATGACACAATGACAGAAACATCAATTGTTCAAAATATGCATATTAGACTAACATAACAGAACCAATTTTTTGTTTCTCAGTATGCACTTGCACAAATAACAAAAAATAATAATCTTCGAGAAAATCAAGGTCTATCTGTTTTTGTTGATTTTACACCTGTCTGACTGAACCAACTTAACTAGAAGACCATGGACAAGATGTACATAACGCCATATTATAACTTGTTTATGTACTCACCTTTGTCTACTGCAGATATTTTCGTGTGACAAGTTCCTATTTGCTGTCCCTTGCATTTTTTTTGCTATTGTACTGAAGATAATGTAATTGCATAACAAAAGGAAGAAATGTAGTATATATACAATACTCGCACGTAGATCATACACAGTGTCATTCATTGCATAAAAGTACAAATATAAG